>JANIWM010000072.1:8244-34950 GCA_030555655.1 Starmerella floris
TATGACATTGGTGTCCATATGACATAGTTGTTCATATGACAAAGTTGTTCATATGGCATAGTTGTTCATATGGCATTGGAGTCCATATGACATTGGGGTTCATATGACATTGGTGTCCATTGGTGTTGATGTGTTCATATATGATCAAGTAATTCGAGGGTATCATATGGCTTATAGTCCATATGGGGTTTTCTAGTAGCTGTGATGGATCTGCTTGCGTGTGAACTTGTTTGTGTTTATCGTATCTGCGACATCTCTGCTCACATGTATATTTGTTCCTGTAGGTTCCGTATCTGCAACATCGCTTGTGTGAACTTGCTTGTTCCTTCGTATCTCTGACAGTCCGTCTAATTTCCCTATCTGCAACATATCTGTATATTCTTTGTCCATATGATTCCGTCTCTGCTTTGGTCACATGTAACTTATCCATATGGTTGGTAGATCGTAGGCGGCTTCGTTGATTTATCCATATGACGGTTCATATGACGTGCTTCAGGTGCTACTGATACACTCGTGCAATCTCTGGTTTGCCGATGTCGCTCGAGGCCTCAGTGTGATCATATAATGCTTCATTGCCGGTTTGTATACATACGTTTAACGAAGAGCGTCGTCAGATCGACCGTATTCTAGCGTCATCAGTCAGTGTAAGTGTTTCTTCGATCTTTCCCTTGATCGTTTCTAGTATTCTGCTCTGTTCCGGTGCAGGGCGACCATTTTTCAGCGTCATCAGTCTATGTACGTATTTCTTCGATATCTCTCCCTTGATCGTCTCTAGTATTCTGCTCTGTTCCGGTGCAGGGCGACCATTTCTCGGGGTCATCGGCATATCTAGGTAATTATTCGCTATCTTTTGCCTTGATCGTCTTTATTCTGCTCGGCCTCGTGGCTGGGTGTATCACCGGGGTTTCCAGATTCTCCAGCCTTGCTACCAAACTCGGTCTTTCCACTGGACTCAGCCTTGTCCCCAAGCTCTTTCTTTTCACTGGACTCTCCGGCATTTTCACAAGAGGTTCTCGCTGCATCCTCGCTCTCACTGGACTCTAGTTCGGCGGCGGCTGGCCCAGCCTCGATCTGGCGCTTTTGGTCCTGGGCAATCCGCTGCATGTCCTGCTGCAGCTCCTGCTCAAAGCTCAGCATGCCCGCGGGCGTGCCGAGCTGCTGGCGCAACTCGTCGACCCCCAGCAGCGAGGCGTGGGGGATGCTGCGTCCGGCCTTCTCCTTCTCGACCTCGCCCATCCAGCTCAGCAGCTTGCCATCGCGGTCCCTACGGCTGTAGGCAGAACCCAGTCGCTGCTGGCGGCTGGCCTCCATGTGCTCGGTCCACAGCAGCTCGCTGGGGTCCTGGTCGGGCTCGATCCAGTCGAAGCCGGCCCCGCCCCGGGCCCAGTACTCCTTGAGGTGGGCCTCGCTCTGGGACTCCACTGGGCGCAGGTTGAGGCTGCGCAGGTCCTGCCGCAGCTGCGGGCTCAGCTCGCCCAAGTTCTCGGGCAGCGACCGGTTGAGCTCGGTGACAAACGTGGCCATTTTCAGCTGCTGGCTGTGGTAGTACCGGTACAACGGCGATGTGCCCGGGACCCATTCCAGGACCAGCCCGAGTCCGGACTTGGACCCGGCCAGGGTCATGGCGCCGTACAGCGTCAGCGCCGCAAAGTAGGTGCCGAACATGCCGCAGATCATGGCCGCGGTGCCGGGCTGCCAGTCGCCCAGTTGGCCGCTGGTGAGGGCGGTGTAGACGCCGGTGAGGGCGGCGCCGGTGGCGACGCCCCAGGCCGCGGCCAGCCGCAGCAGCCGGCGCGCCATTCGCGTCCGGTAGTTGGACTTGGCGCCGCAGGTGTGGTCCATGACGTCGAGAGCACCCCGGAAGTCGGCCTGATACACGGCGCGGCGGAACGGGATCATGGCGATGGGTTCGGGCACCACTGCCGTGGACGCCGACGCGGAGAACGCCTGCAGCACCTGCAAGCTGGCCGCCGTGGACGGCGGGTGGCTGTTGGTGAAGTAGTCCAGTAGCGTTTGGTTGGTTATCCGGAGGCACGGGGACGGCGGCGCAGCGGCGTACTTGCCCAGGACCTGGGCCAGCAGCGCGCGTGCGTCGCCCGGGTCCCGTTGCGCTGGCAGCTCGTGGTAGTCCGGGCGGGCGCTGGCCCGGTAGGCGGCCTCGATGTCGGCGCAGGCCATCAGGGCTGCCCGCAGCGACTGGGTGGTCGGCGGCGCCTGCAGAAACGCGCGCACGGACTGCTCCGACGCCTGCACACCCACGGGGCCATTGAAAGTCGCCAGCGCGCGCACGCAGCGCAAGCGGCCCACGAAGTTCATGACAGAGGTGAGGCCGATGGAGCGAGGATTTGTTTAGGCCGGGCCGAACCTAGCCCTGGGGCTACCCGATTGAGGTAATCGAGGGAGCTGACCGGGGGACTTGCTGAGCCGTACTGATGGATGTTATTGTTGGTGGTGGTTGTTGGCGGGAATTGTGGGCCGCAGGGAGTATTGGACGGTTCAATTGTGTATACTGTGTGCTCGTCTCTGATTGAGTTGGTTGATAGTGGATGCATAGTTCCGCCTACGCACGATGACGAGAGAAGTGTCTCTAACAGTTGTGCTGTTACCCAAGCCAAATCTTCGGATCTATTACGAGTTTATAATTCTGATTTGTGAATTTGTTCGAGTAGTCTTACTAAAATGGTTGCGATGGACTTATAATCCCCCCGGTGCAACTACCACTTGCTCATTCTAATCACGCCTAAGGCTGTCAGTTTCCCCAAGTCATCCCACTGCTTCTCCCAAGCCCATCGTCCCCATACTACCCAGCCAGAGTGCCAAGGGCAGAGGCGCATATCCACAGTAATATTTCATGGAAAAAATTACGTGAGCGAAAAGCTCGATCTAGCCATGGCCCCGAACGCTGCGAAACGCGCCAAGCTGGGCACCAAGGCCCAGCCCGTGGTGAAAAAAACGGTCAATTCCAAAGACACCCACCGGAATGCCCCTGCTGGCGCCCGAAAGACTGCGTCCGACAGCGAGGACAGTCCTCTCGACGAGTCTAGTCTCGACGAGTCCAGTCTCGACGAGTCTGATGCCAGTGATCTGGACATCGCCGGATCGGATGCCTCAGCCAGCGACAGCGACGACTCAGCCAGCGACAACGACAGTCTGGACGAGTCTGCCGGCCCCGCTCCCAGCGATAGTGAACAGGAGTCTGCATCCAGCGACAACGAGTCTGGTGACAGCGATGACCCCGAAGACTCCGAGTCGCGCCCGGTCGCCGCCAAAAGCGATGGCTTTGACACCGCCATGTCCGCCATTCTCGGCTCCCGGGTCAAGGCTCACGACGCCAGCAATCCCATTCTCATCCGCAACAAGCGGTCGGCCAAGGAGATCGACGACGCCCGGGAGGAGCGCAAAGTGCGCCGGGCGCTGCGCGCCGACAAGCTCCAGCACAAGGACAAGGCGCGGGTCAAAGACGTGGTTCCCAAGGACCCGGAGCTGGCAGGCGACGTGATCTCGCGGGAGAAACTGCTGCGAAAAACGGCTCAGCGCGGCGTGGTCAAGCTGCTCAATGCCATCAACAGCGCGCAGTCGGCGGCCATCGCCGATGCGGCGCCCGGCGTCACCGACAAGCGCAAGGCCGAGGCCAGCACCGATCTGTCGAAAGAGAAGTTTTTGGACATGATCCGAATGGGATGAGCGGTCGGGAGAAATGTAGTATAACTATCCAAAAAAGGAAAAGAGTCTACGATGTTGGCATATGAATGCATACAGCCGTGAATGCACATACTTGCTCGTGCGCCACGACCTATAAATTGTTTTCTTTACGGGAACATGTGAGCGCAAGCGACTGTTTACAGGTTGGTTATGGTTTCGTTGAACACTTGAGCTTGCCATGAACAAACGCCTGCAGTAGGGATCTCCTCTTATCACCGCCGAGCCTCTTCTCATTAAACGGAGGTTCACCAAACATGCAGCGGTCGCGTCTATTCATATTTATTTATATACATATATATATACATCCACGTTCATGCAAGCGGTCCGGCCGCGGTCTATCGCCGAGGCGGGGAAGGATCTTAAGAAGATCCAGGGGTCTAAAGCGATATAAGGCGGACGCAGTGGTAAGCTGAGCCTAAGTGGGTAAGACGGTTCTATGCTGACACTCTAAACCAGCACAAGGTCCATTCGAAGCATGCGCGAAGCCAGAGGTCCCAACCAGATCTATTAAAAGCAATTTCTAAGCCGTTTCGCATATCCCAGCCAGCTCGGTGCCCATTCTAAAGTGGCACCTGATTCCAAGCCAGCTGATTCCAGCCATATACCTCAACCAGTCTAAACACATCCTCACGAATCGAAATCCTTCGCCTGCAGGTTCCGTGTCATCGCCGGCAGCGCCACCCGGATCCCGTCCAGATCCTTGTTCATCACAACCTGGCACGCTAGCCGAGACGTCTCAGTAAGGCCGAATGCTAGGTCCAACATGTCGTTCTCGTCGTCCGACGGCTCCTCCATGCGGTCGTAGTACTCCGGGTCCACAATGACATGGCACGTCGAGCAGGCACAACTGCCGCCACAGGCCCCCTCCATGTCCATGCCCTTAGCCTGGGCAATGTCCATGAGGTTGTCGCCGGCCGCGACCTCGAACTGGTGCTGGTCACCGTCCTTGGTTATGAAAGTGACGTGGAGCTCCTCGCCGGGCTTGGGCTCGTGGACATGACCGTGGGCCACGGCGCGCGACGACGTAAACGTTCGCGCTACGGGGGAGGAGAGCGCCGGGTGGGGCAGCCGGCAGGGCGGCCGGGCGCCAGGGAAAGCCCGGATACTATGTGGGGCGGCGGTGGCCAACCGCCCGGTATTCAGCAAGGCCGATTTCAGATAAGGCGCAGAGGATCGGAGCATAGTGGTACGCGAGCAAATTAGCGAGATCGCCGATCAATTGCTTCCACACGGCCCGTTTTCGGTGGCGCACTAGTCGACTAATAGAAGTGGATGGATATCCTGATTTTTCAGGCACTCGTTACGGTCACCCTAATACAGGGCTGCACCAGGGCTGCAGGCATGGCAGCAGGGGGCCACACGGCATGGGCGGGTTCCGGGGTGGCCCGGATAGGAAATGGCCTCCCCCACTTACCAAATTGGGAAATAAATCCAACCGGGCCCGAATGGACCCCCGGCGGCCCCCACTGGCCCCCGCTGGATTGGGACCACCGGGGGGCGGCCTGGCTGCTGGTTCCACCGCTTGATATAAAGGATCCGCCGGTCCATATCACCGCCCAGGACTAGGGTAGCCTCCCCAGACTCCCCCCACACCATGGCCGACTATCTGGCGAGCCACGAGTCTGACTTCTCGTACGTGTTCAATGAGATCAGCGACAAGCTGGAGACGCTGCGATCCGGCGCAACCACGCCCGCGGACTCGGAGCGCATCAAGACCGGCCTGGAGGACAGCTTCGACGAGGCCCTGGGCATCTTGGAGCGGATGACCGCTGAGGTCCACGGCCTGCCCACCGCCCAGCGCTCCCAGTATAACACCAAGATCCGCGGCCACCGCAACGAGATCGAGAAAGCCAAGCGCGAGCTGCGGCAGCTGTCCGACGGAGCCAGCCGCCAGCAGCTGTTCGGAGACAGAGACGAGGCTAGCCCGACCGGGTACAGCGACGAGGCGTCCAGCCAGCGCCAGCAGCTGCTGAGCAGCCAGCAGCGCCTGGAGCGCAGCAGCGACCGGCTGCGCGACGCTCAGCGCGTGGGCAACGAGACCGAGGCCATCGGTGCCGGCATTCTGTCCGATCTGCGAGGCCAGCGCGAGCAGATCGAGAACTCGCGGAATACCCTTACCGAAGCAGACTCCTACGTGGACAAGAGTTTGCGCACGCTGCGCAGCATGGCGCGCCGCATGGCCGCGAACCGCATCATCTCCTACGCCATCATTGCCGTGCTGATATTGCTGATCGTCTTTGTGTTGGCGTCCAAGTTCATGTGAGGACATGCGGGTGCCGCCACGAATTTCCTAAAGAGTACTTTTCAGCGCCTTTCTATTTAGTTGATCGCCACACAAAGCCCACCACCGCTTCACCGTCCCAATGCCACCCCTCGACTTGTTGTGGGAGCTTCTTCAATAGCATTGCAATGGATCATCATCGGCCGTGTTCTCAATTGCCTGGAAGTTTTGGAGTTTCTGCTTCCACGACTCATAGCATGCCCCCAACTGCTGACGCGGTCAGACCGTGACTTGTATTACTTGGTTTGCCTCTTCACACCTTTTTATTTACAGCTTTTCAGAGCTGTGTTAGCTGCTTAATGGCAGCGTGAGTAGTGACCGTTATTTGTATAAGTTGTTTAGACCTTTCATTATTTAAACTCTGGTGTTCCTTCAAGCATGTTCGGTGTCGATCAGAGCGTATTTTAGTGTAAATCTGTGCGGGTCTGCGCGTGTTGGTGTATATCTGTGTGGGTCTACCCCCGTTTGTGTAAATGTGTGGATGTCTGTGTACTTCTACGGGGGCCTGCGTAGGTCTATATGTCTGTGTGGGCCTGTCCCGCTAACGCGCGTTTGTTTTGCTTGATCATCCTCTTTTTCGACTAAATTGATCCCGCATATTAACTTCAGCAAATTCACTCTATGTAACATAGACAGTTTACTGCTACTCAGTTCGCCAACCGACTACACTTGTGCGCCAACTGACGACACTTGTGCGCCAACCGACTACACTTGTGCGCCAACTGACGACACTTGTGCGCCAACTGACTACACTTGTTCGCCAACTGAGCATTTCCCTGCCTACATCGATCACGGCATGTCTGCTTCTTAGTCCACCCACATTCTCTTTGCTGCCTTCTGAGATAAGCCTCGTCGAACGCCTTAACTATCTAGCTCATCTCTTTCATCTCTACTACCCGACCTGCTTAATTTCCACGCCATCCGTCTCCTGCATCCCTGCCCAATTTCCTATGCCCCAGATGGACTCTAACCAACCTCTTTTTGTTCAAATTATTTGATATTGCCCTTGTTTATACTTCTACGCTCAAATATTCAAATGCTGCGCGTAATTTATTATCGCAAAAATACTTTTTATATCGCCTACATCTTCTATGCCGGTCTGCTTCCAATTATTACAGTGTCTCATCAACACCATCCTCGCTGACCGAATACTTCTCTAGCATGTCGCCAATGCTGGACACGATCCGGTTGACAGAGCTGCTGCGAGACAGAGTCGGCCGGCGGCGGCCGTGGCGGTGGGTCTCGCGGTAGGTCTGCGGGCGCTGCTCCCAAACGTCGTCGAAGAACTCCTTGGCCGCCTCCTTGGGGTTGTCAGAGTATGACTTGGGGTTGTCCAGCGACATACCGGTGTCCTGGATCAGCTTGGCCACCAAACCGGTCCATCCGTTCTGGTGCTTGGTGCCCAGTCCTCGGCCGGTGTCGGGATCGAAGTACTCGTGGAACAGCACGCCCTCGTCGAAGTTTGAGTCGAAATCGAACAGGTCGACCTCGCCGTTGTAGGGTCTGCGCTTGGTCTCCTTGTCGCGCAGGAACAGGCGGATCAGGCGGTGCTGCAGCTCCTCGGCCACCTTGGCCAGATTCATCTTGTTGCCGCTGCCGGCGGGCAGCTCCACCGTGTAGGACCGGCCGTAGAACAGGAAGAACCGCTGCATCGACTCGATGAGAAGCCAGTTCGTGGGGAACCAGATGGGACCGCGCCAGTTCGAGTTGCCGCCAAACATGGGTGAGGTGGACTCGCCCGGATTGTAGTCGATGACCCAGTTCTCGCCGTTGACGTTCATGGAGTAAGGGTGGTCCTTGTGGAACTTGGACAGCGAGCGAATGCCGTAGTCGGACAGGAACTCGTTGGGGTCCAGCATCCGCGACAGAATGCGGGTCAACCGGTCCTTGTTGACCAGGGCCAGCAGCAAACGGCCCTTCTCGCCGCGGTCGTGCAAGCTGGCCAGGTTGCGGGCGGCCAACTCGGGCCGGTGGCGGACAAACCACTCCACGCGCTTGGTGAACTTAGGGAACCGGGCCAGCACGTCGGTGTCCAGGGTCAGCGACGCAAACAGCGGCACCAGGCCGACCAGCGACCGCACCGGCAGGCGCAGCGACGAGTGGTTGCCGAAGCTGATCTTGTCGTAGTAGAAGCCGTCCTTCTCGTCCCACAACCCAGTGTCGTCGTCGTCCACCGCCACCGAGCTCAGGTTGTCGGTCATGGCGTCGGCGATGAACAAGAAGTGCTCGAAGAACTTGCTGGCAATGTCCTCGTACACGGGCCGCTCCTTGGCCAGCTCCAGGGCAATGCTCAGCATCTGCAGACAGTAGAAGCCCATCCAGCCCGTGCCGTCGGCCTGCTCCAGCACGCCGCCGGTGGGCAGGGCCTCGGACCGGTTGAACAGGCCGATGTTGTCCATGCCCAGGAAGCCGCCCTCGAACACGTTGCGGCCGTGCAGATCCTTCTGGTTGACCCACCACGTGAAGTTGAGCAGCAGCTTCTGGAACACGCGCTCCAGGAACATCAGGTCGCCCTTGCCGTACAGCCGGCGCTCGATCTTGAACACCCGGAAGGTGGCCCAGGCGTGCACGGGCGGGTTGACGTCGCTGAAGTTCCACTCGTAGGCGGGCAGCTGGCCGTTGGGGTGCATGTACCACTCGCGGCACATGAGATCCAGCTGCTTCTTGGCGAACTCGGGGTCGATCATGGCCAGGGGCAGGCAGTGGAACGACGTGTCCCACGCGGCAAAGAACGGATACTCCCACTTGTCCGGCATCGACAGCACGTCGTCGATGTGGAGGTGGCGCCACTCCTTGTTGCGGATGTTGATGCGCTCCGGCGGCGGCGGCAGGGCCGAGTCCGGGTCGCCCAGCGCCCACGGCTCCCAGATGAACTGGTAGTACTGCTTGTTCCACAGCATGCCGGCGAACGCCTGGCGCTGCACGTTCTGCAGCTCCTCCTCCAGCGGCATCGGGGTGATCTTGTAGTAGAACTCGTCGGCCTCGTCCACGCGCGCGTCGATGATGTCGTCCACCTCCTCCATCGACAGCTCGCGGCCGGGCTCGGGCTTCTTGGTCGCCATGCGGAACCGCACCACCACCGCCTCGCCGGAAGGAATGTCCTCGTAGTGGTACAGCGCGCCCATCTTGGTACCCTTCTCGGCCGGGTTGATGCTGTCCTTCTTGTTCTCGCAGATGTACTCGTGGAAGGCGTCCTTGACGTACTCGGACTCGTTGACCTGGTTGGGGCCCCACAGCTTCCGCTTGTTCGAGTCGTTGTCGGTGAACATCAGCTCGGGCTTGTCCTCGAACTGCACGTAGTAGGTGCCCAGCTTGTGGTGGTGGGTCTCCAGCACCCGGGGGTCCTCGGCCCACCGGTTGAGGTGGGGCCTGGGGCCGGCGTCGGGGTCGTTCCAGCTCCAGGTGTTGCGGAAAAACACCTGGGGCACGATGTCCAGCGTGGCCGGGTCGGGGCCCCGGTTGTAGGCGGTGACCCGGAACACAACGTCGTCGTCGGCCGCCTTGGCCGTCTCGATGAAGATGTCCCAGTACCGGTTCTCCTCGAAGATCCCGGTGTCCACCAGCTCGTACTCGCGCTCCTCCCGGCTCCGCTCCCGGTTCACCCGGCGCAGCTCCTCGTACGGGAACTGCTTCTGCGGGTACTTGTACTGGTAGTGCATGTAGGAGTGGCTGGGCGTGTTGTCCAGGTAGAAGTACTCCTCCTTGACGTCCTCGCCGTGGTTGGCCTCGGGTCCGGTCAGGCCGAACAGCCGCTCCTTGAGAAAGTCGTCCTTCTCGTTCCAGAAGGCAAAGCTCACGCACTGCCGGGCGTGGCTGTCGCTGAATCCGGCAATGCCGTCCTCGCCCCACCGGAACGCGCGCGAGATCGCGTGCTCGTACGGGAAGTAGCCCCAGGCGTCGCCATTGCCGCTGTAATCCTCACGCACGGTGGCCCACTGGCGCTCGGACAGATAGGGGCCCCAGCGCTTCCAGTACGCGGTGTGCTGCTTGTCCTGGAGCAGGCGTTGCTCCTCGGCCGTGAGCTGGTGGGTCGGGGCCGGAGACGGCTCTCTAGACTGGTCCGTGGACTGAGACATCTGACCGTTCAATTACCAGGGGGGTATGCAGAACTAGAGAGGGGGGGTACCAACTGAGAGAAAAGGGAAGTTGGCGTGTTGGGAAACCAGGTGCGACAATGGGTATGTGGCTATATATATATTCCCCTGGTTTGCTGCTGGAGGTCGGGAGTAGGCAAGCCAGCTGTCGTAGACTAATCAGTGGTGCACTGGCGCGGGGCACGGGACCCGCGCTCCACGGGGGCACGGGTTTCGCCGTCTGGGAATGGGGTCGTCAAAGGGCGCAGTTGCAAATGGACAAACCGGCCAGTTTAATCCGGTGGGGTTGCTTCGGCGCCGCTGATTCATGACACACATGACTCCTTTATCGCTCCTGCTGCCGGGGTGATCGCCCCGCCACCGCCGGGGCTACGATTCTTCTTCAACGGCTGCTCTATCATGGCAGCTGCTGCTCCTGCGCCGCAGCGTGGGGCGTTAACGGTCGCAGTAGCAAGTGGTCGGGGTACACCAACCGGGGTACACCATCCGGGTGGGTGGCCTATGCATGTCCTTGTGCGGGCCCCCGTAGAGGGTTGGACGTTTCAACCCTTTCCTCTGTGCACCGTTACGGCACCAGCGATCCCGAGAAGAGCGAGAATACAAAGCCGAGATCCGCGCCCGTGATTCCCTGCTACGGCAGCTTCGCGACTCCAGGGGAACATATCAACGGCAGAGCGCCCAAAATGCCACTTTGCTGAAGCCTGGCCCTGGGGGCCGCATTTGTGGACCTGCCCTCAAGCAGCCCGCCTTCTCTGCCCAGATGACAGCTGCGTCAAAAACATCACCCTGAACTCAGAACAGAACGGTGGTTCCAAAACAATAGAATCAGATATTGATCCACATCCGACATTTTGCTGAGACTTAAATGTTATCGCACGTAGCCTGCTCACCTCATTTCTTCTAAAAGTACCCTGAATGTGCACTACAACCGGATCAGGAGCGCCCTGGCTACCGGTAAACCCAACCCAGGGGGGTGCTGGCCAATTTACACACCCATTACACACATATGGCTCCTTGCATGGGGAGCCTTACCGTCGTAGCTGCCCAGGGCCCTATCCCCAACACAATATCATTAGCCATTCGCCGTCAGGCAAGCCCAAAATTGGATATGGCAATGTAAGCCAGTAATTGTGGTCAGGGCCAATTGTGGTCAGGGCCGCTTGGTTCCCCCCGGATCCTTTCATACAGATCTAGTCACCAATCTTACATTTCTGAGATCTGTGCAGTTTTCAGATCCGTGTCGGATCATTTCGGATAATTTCTGGCATCTGCGTCCCGTATGCATTTCTGTCACCTTGCTGAACCATGCTAGAGACCTAATTTAGGGATCTTTTGTCAAATCCCTGGTTTGAGCAATATACTTAATTGTGAGGACCAATTATCTAAATGCATAATCCATTAACCCCTGTACAGGTGAGCTACGCACTCCTGGTAGCAGCCATGGTTAATTACTAACGCACCCTCGTACATGTGGGCGTGCATACGTTATAACAAACCGTACCCCACGACAACCTTCACTACAAGTGCACGACAAGACCACTAACAAGCCCTACAAACACACCCTACAAGCCGTCGCCATAACTAACCCATTACAAACCCACTTACAAACACCACCTGCCCGTTGCAAGCCACTGCTGCTATCCCAACCCTCCTACAAAACCCGCCCAAACTTCCCCGGACTGTGCTAGGGGGTGCCAAGGTTGTTTACTTTGCCCGTGCCCTGATATTTATACCGAGGATCCTCCCAACGCGGTCCAATTGAGCAGCTGCCGGGAGCCAAAAATGGATAAAGTGTTCGTTAGCGGGAATCGAAACGCGAAACCAAGCGGCAAGAAGTTCCGGTTTCGCAACTTCGGCGTGTCGAAGTCGGGGCGCCGCGACGACACAGATGCTCGTACCGAGTACTTCCCCTATTCAGGGGGCGACGGCGTAGACGAGCACGAATACCTGGAGGAACATCTCAATTATGAGCCTGCGGACATAATGCCCGACGTAGACTTCCCAATCGAGCAGCCCAACGGGCTGGGCCAGCAAATCCGCCGGGTGCTCGTCCGAGGCTCGAAATACGATGTATATCAATCATTACCCAGCTCTCCACTGTCTTCCACCGGATCCTCGGGCGTGGCTACTCCGCGGAGCACCAACAGCCACTCCTCACCCAATCTGGTCGCTATGGGCTCCCATGCCCCGGAAATTCCCCCCGAATTGATGCCTCTTCATCCAGCATCATCTTCGCCCAGTGGTGAGACGAATTTGCTGCACGACTTTCTTACTTTCGAATGGGCCAATTCCATTCCAGTAACCCTAGACGACGGCGTATCGGTAGTGAGAAAGCTGTCGCGGGCCTCTGTGGTTCTACTGCCCTTTGATAACTACATAGACGGGTTTGAGGAGCAGATACCCGGTTCCCAGCTCTTCTTTGTCGGTGTAGAGCTGTTTGTTCTCATGCTAGTGGGCCATGCCATAGCCAAGGTCACGCAAGTGGTGTGTTCACCTGCAGTCCTCATTACCAAGCTTATCTGGCGTCTCTGCAATTAGCGAAGATCGGAACCCTTATTTATGAAATGTATATAGTGCCTAACTGATCGCTTTCGATGCCGTCGCATTGCCGTGAAATAGCTACGCCTCAGTAGCCTGCGAGACCCGTAACATCGTTGCATCTTTACGACTACAGTTCTCCCGGTCCCCTTTATTACAGTCCTACTAATTCCTATACTACTCATTACGATCGCATTGATGATCACAACTCTCGCAGCTCCGTCCATTACAATCGCACACACACGGTTCCTAGAACCGCCTGCGTGGTCTTCCGATCTCATGATCTTCCGATCGCATGGTCTTCCAACCGATCGCATAATGGCGTCTCTGGTGATCCCCCATCCAGTGCTTCTGGCTGAATCGGCTCTTGTCTACACCTGCTCCACAAACATTTCCCATCCACATTGCGTCTTTAGTTCCATCTATGCCTGCGTATCTATTATAAACCTCTGTTGTATTCATTGCTCAAGCTCAGCTGGGGTGTCTGTGCGCTCCTTTGCACGTTTACCGTTGATCCAGTGGTTCGGCTTATATACAATTATTATATCTCTAGTTGGACTCTCAACCTGTTCTTGTTGTGTACATCTGCTGCTTGTGGCTCACGGCATCACTTACCGAAAACACTCCCCGAAAGAGGTATGTGTATACACATATGGTTAAAGGGTAAGGACCGCTGCAGAACAGGGTCCCACTGCAGTGCTGCAGCGGTTGGTCAAGCTCTATGCCCGAATCCGTTTTATCGGGAAGCGTTTCCAGCTTTGTAGGCGCGGCTGAATGGCACGGGTACAATTTGCTGGTGTACGCGTCCGATGCCAACGAGATCGTCGTGCTGGATGACGCCCAAATTCTGCAGATCATCACCCCAGGAGCGGGAGACCAGCCGGGCTCCACTGGCTTAGCCCCAAACAGGGCGGCCCTATGCCCGCAATCGGCAGCGATTGTGGTAGCGTCGGCTGCCATGGTGATGGTGTACGAGTGCACTGAATTGTTTGGTCAACGCCCGCGTTGGGACCTCTCTATAAAGGCAAGCCTCGACTCGGCGGTGGCTTCGCTGGCGTGGCTGGACGCTCACCGACTCGCGGTGGCCCATGAGAGCGGTGAAATAAATGTTTGGGACATTCGCGAGCAAAGGTCGACGTGCACTCTGCCCATTGGGCACCAGCTGCTGGCCACTGGATCCGACACCCTTGTGACCTATGATCCAGACTCGCCGGTAATCATCTGCATGTCCGTGTCTGCTGAAGGACTTCCTCGCGAAAACAGCGCGGTGGCGCTGCATTTGGGTAGTCACCGAGCAACCCGTGCGTGGGTGGTCACACAAGAGCTTGTGGCTGCATACTGTGCCCCCACAGACGTCACATTCATCTGGCGGGTTGATCCTGGCTTCCATTCGATACCTGAACTCGTGGCATCTGTGCCTTCACAGGCAGGTATAGTCCCCGATGTGGCTGTCACTGATGAAGATGGCTCGGTCACAGTTTACACGGGATCTGGAACTGTCCGGTTGGTATACGGTAGTCCGAAGCCTCGAGTGGAAATGCTGAAGGAAGCCGATAGCATTGGGGTTGCAGGGAAAATTGTTTCCTGCACACAATCCAGAGTTTATGCTGTGATTCCCTCCAGTTTACACATCTATAGCCGCGATCAGGAGCTTCTGACGACAATCACTGGACCTGTAGGAGGTCTAGGGGCCACTAGTATGAGTTTCGCCTCTGACATGCTGCTTGTTGGGAGCTCACTGTTCTCTAGGAGCGACTTATCGAAATTGTGGGGCAGTCAACGCGACTTCGCACAAACCCTGCTGATCGACGAGACCCGAATGGTAGCAGCGAGCTCCCATTCAGTGGGCTTGTATTCCATCCAGAATCCCAGCCAACTGCCCGAGGACCTGGCGGCCGACTGGGAGCAACCGCTGCCATATTTTCCTCTGTTACTGCATAGTTACAATGGTCACGTTTTTGTGGTCGTGCAAAACGCCATTCTAAAATACGATCTCAGCACTTCTTATCTGGTTGAACAATACAAAGTGCCGTTCTTGGTTCAAATTGCCTCGCATAATGGTGGCCAAAAGGCTACGGGTGGGTTTATTGCCTTATACGGTTCTGGCCAAGCCCAGATCGTTCTTCTGGATGCTCTAAAGCCGCTCTCAATCACATGGGACGAAGAAAGAGGTAGCGCTGTGAGCCTGAGTGCTTGCGACACTCTTGTGGCGCTGGCCACTGAAACTCAAATTACGATATGGAATGTACACGCGGACTCGTTGGCTCAAGTCTGCGAATTCAAGGTCGAATCCGTAAATCAGATCGCGCTGTCATTGGAAGAAAGCGTGGGTGTGTCACCAGTAAACGCAGTTTCCCCACCAGAAGGCGACAAGCGTGCAGTACTGATGCTAGCAGTCCTTGCCGACACACATTTGCGCATTTTCGTGGTGGTTCCCCGCATAAGAGCGCAACCAGCACTGGTCAGCATGACCGAGGTCGCTCCCGTTCCTCTCAGCAACTGCCGGTTACTGTGGCTGGGTCCGGATCAGGTCGCTGTTTTCAATGGGCGCCAGCTAGTCTTTGTAGATGCGCTGCATTATACATCTACAAGCGCAGAGACCGCAAAAACATATACCCTGAGTAGAGAATTGGGCTGTACAGTGCCGCAGCTGATCGGCGCTTTGCAGCAGCCGCTCCCCGTCTATCATCCAGAGATTTTGCTCTTGATATTCAAGGCGCTGCAACCACAGCTAGTAACTTTCATATTGGCAAGGCTTGCTCACCAGATGCGCTTTGCAGATATAGAGGAGCGAGACGATATGACGGTTGTGGTGCTGGATCCAACACTGGGGTCTACCTCATTGTCCGACTTCGCTGGATCGGAGCTGGATGGTGGTGAGGTGCCCGGTCTGGATTTGAAGGGCCGCCGGTTGATTGGCCTGACTCAAGCAGATCAGGACCGTCTACAAAGTTTGACCGATATCATTGCCAATCGAGAATTACAGGATCTGGATGCCGCTGCCAGCTGCGCACTAGTGCTATTCAAAGTCTTCGCCGAAACCAAGGAACAGGCCTGGGCCTATGCATGGTTATCTGACACAAAGGCGGTATTGGGAACGCGCATGAATGGCGGGTCTCCTACAAACTTCCACATTTGGCAGGACCAGGAATCCCTGGCGATAGAGATGGAGCAGCGGGCCAAGGTCGAGTTTGCCCAGTCCCGCGATCCCACCGATGTATCGCTGTACTACCTGGCCCTTCGCAAGCTCCCGGTACTGCAAACCCTATGGCGGATTTCAGGAGGCCATCCTGAGCGTGATAAAACGGTCAAACTCTTGCAGAACGATTTCACTACGCCGCGATGGCGCACCGCTGCCCAGAAAAATGCCTATGCGCTGATGTCCCGCCGGCGCTTCCTGTATGCAGCCGCCTTTTTCCTACTGGGTGATGCAATAACAGATTGCTGCCAGATCATTATTTCGAAACTGAACAACATGGAACTGGCTATTGGCGTGGCGCGCGTGTATGATGGTGATACAGGGAGGGGCGTGCAGTATATTTATGAAATGCTAGGGTCTGACGAGGGGGTTGTTGAAGATGGCGTCAAATGGACCCGGTTCTGGCTCGCACTGGCGCTGGGAAGGCGTCAGCAAGGGCTGGAGCTTCTCCGCCTCGATACGGCGACCTTGTTTATGTACGCTCAGCAGGGTGGCCGCTTCAGTATCGACGACAAAGCGGAGTGGAAAGCGATGTTGGAGTCGGCTGGAGTTCCTCCCATAGTGAGCGGGCTAGTGGATGGACTAGAGCCAGTGGTGATCCCCACGACGAGCGAGAGTGCACATAGTTCTGTGCCGAACGAACCCGATACTGCCGGTGTTGAGGAACCGGCGGAATCTGTGGCTGAAGAAACGGCTAAAGCCACACCTGATGCGGGTCAAGACTCCGACTGGAACTGGCGGCCCATGCCCAGTCATCTCAAGCCCCCGCCGAAGGACATCCAGCTGGAACCGGACATGAGTGCATTTGGATTCTGACCGGGGAAACCAGACAGTTGTACTCTAGGACATAAGCCCAGCCCCACGGAATCCGAAACTCTCCATGTTAGCGTCGTGGGAACACTGACGTGACATAAGAACTGCGTTGTGCCTACATGTGGAGGACCTTGATCAATTGCATACTCTATGACTATACTGAGTCTACTATATACCTACATAGTAAGTTCATGCGCGTGTACGGCAGGGCACTAATGGTAGTCTAGTGGCTTCGCTACGGTGTATTAACGTGATGGTGAAAAGGACCTGCTATGTTGTAGAACTGTTGGACAACGCTTGAGTACATTATCAGCACGGACAATTCCTGATTTTTCTATCTATATCGATAAACAAATAAAGATTATTAGACTTGCTGGATATAGTAATATACAATAGCTCTTTCGGCCAGGGTTCCTTTGACCATAAGTGATTCCCGAATCCTATCGAGATCACACTTTCCCCTTTTGGTCTGAGACGACCACTTTGGGCCGACTTCCTCTTCTGATCACATTCCCAGTTGCGTCCAGACGTCGTGATTTTGATCACACTCTGATCGCACTACGGCATGCCGATCCTAATTCTGATGGCACGTCATTCTACTCCCAATTCTGATGGCATCTCATTATTGGGATGCTCCCCTTGTTATTGAGATCTTCCGCTTATTCTGTAAATAAGTTTCGTTTGGATTTGCTGAGGACTTTGCAACTTCAATAAAACTGACTCCAGATTCCCGTTAGAGCAATTGGACTTCGGCAATCTTTAGAATGGGCTTTTCACCTGGCTGAAGTCGAGCTCGGGGTGCATCTGTTTGAACTTCTCCAGCGTCTTCTGTTTCTGAAGGTCGCCGCTGGTGGGCAGGCCCTGTTCTTTCTGGCGCTGGTCGAACATCATTTTCTCGACTGAGGCACGGGTTTCCGGGTCCAGATCGCTGAGTTTGGACGGCTCGGGCTGGATCTTGGAAACGTCGATTTTGGGGTCTGTCACCAGGACGTGGGGCCACCACTGCTGCTTGTTGTGTTTGTCCAGGGACAGCATCAGTGTGGTGTTTTCCTCGACCCACCATGTGCTGTCGTCGGGAAGGATGGCGGCGAATAACTCTCCCCCCAGCAGCTCCTCATTGGTGAGCTTGTTGCGGACGCTGAGTGAGGTGGGCGCAAACTGCACGTCGAGCAGCTTTGCTCGGGTGTTGGGGGGCAGAGGCACGGTGACGGTGACGTCGGCCAGTGTCTGCTTGAAGCTTCGCTCCTCGGTCATCGAAAGGTTAGCACGGAGATTATCGGGCAGATATCCACAGAAAGGCAAAAATTGCCTCCACAGTTCAGGCGGGACTGTTCAGAAGAACAGGAGTAGATGTCGGTCGGGTGGTGCTGCAACACGGGCAGTTAGCGTGAACGCTTGAGTGTTGGGACCAATGTGGTGGTTGTGGGGATCCACTTCACAGGGCGATTAGTTGAGGGAAGTGAATTATCAGAACCCCGGGTGTGACTACCCAAATCAAGTGGGTGACTACCCAAATTAAGTGGGTGACTACCCAAATTAAGTGGGTTACTACCCAAATTAAGTGGGTGACTACCCAAACTAAGTGGGTGACTATTCATCTAACACGAGACGGCCGTCTTGATAGTTGGTATGAATTGGGGGACTGATTTGGGTGACTCTTCGCATGAACTGGGACGACTGTCTTGATGGGTATAAAGTGGTACATGAACTGGGCTAGAGGCCCTTGTTGGTATATATTGAGTGACATTAGATAGGACGACGTGTGACATTAAATGGGACGACGTCTTGAGGGTATAAATTGGTAGATTATTCACAGGACAGGCCCACATGAACTGAGACGATCGTCTTGATGGATATAAAATGGTAGACATGGACTGGACAGCTGCCATGGTGGTTGGTATCACTTGAACACTACTAAATACATGAGCTGGACGCCGTGATGGTTGGTGTGAATTGAGGTTGTTATCACTTGAACACTACTATTTAACACATGTACTGACGCCGTGACGGTTGGAATATATTTAAGGGCTAATAAATACATGAACTGGACGCCCTGATGGTTGGTATGAATTTAAGGGCTACTAAATACATTAGCTGGACGCCGTGATGGTTGGTGTGAATTGAGGAAGTATTAATGCATCAGCGGGACGCCTCGATGGTTGGTGTGAATTGAGGTTGTCATCACTTGAACACTACTATTAAACACATGTACTGGACGCCCTGATGGTTGGTATGAATTTAAGGGCTACTAAATAAATGAGCTGGACGCCGTGATGTTTGGTGTGAATTGAGGAAGTATTAATGCATCAGCGGGACGCCTCGATGGTTGGTGTGAATTGAGGTTGTCATCACTTGAACACTACTATTAAACACATGTACTGGACGCCCTGATGGTTGGTATGAATTTAAGGGCTACTAAATAAATGAGCTGGACGCCGTGATGGTTGGTGTGAATTGAGGTCGGTGTGAGTATTAATACATGAGCGGGACGCCCGGATGGTTGGTATGTGGAACTATTAAACACCTGTACCGACGGTTGGTTTTATTTGGGTGACTATAATGGCATGACAGGGAAGGTGACTCGCCCTGGCGGTAATCTTTTCGCTGTGTCATTGTCCTATCTAAGATTGTCCTATCTAAGATTGTCGAGGAACGGCTGAGGATTCGGGTATTGATAAGACCAATTAAGGACAGATACCGAGGATTAGGGGGGATCTCTGAGCACATGATGGAGATCGGGTTGGAGGGCCGTGGGGACCGAGCCCCGGATGGGCGCTGGTTGGCGGACAGGAGCGACGGCCACCTCGATCTGGTTGGCCGGCAGCAATGGAAGGCATTGCTGGTTGGTGGGTGTCGACGGACTTTGATACGATCGGGGATGGTCCGGGCAATCGGCGCAGAATCGGGCAATCGGTGGAGAACCGGGCAATCGGTGGTGGACGGACGGCAGGCCATGCAGGTGGCTGCTGCAGGTGGTGGACTGGTGCCGTCAATATGCACTTATTACATACGAGGGGGAGGGATTCGGCGATGAGACTTTCTGCAGCAGAACGCCGCGAGGGAATTTGTTTACATGGGAGGCGGGCAGGGCATGCTCGGGGAGCACGAAGGGCTGCGGAATATTCGGCAGGAAGACTTTGAACATTTGCAGGCACCCTGGTTGTGGGCAATATAATTTTAGTGGAATATTAAAGATTAAACCGCAAGGAGATGCATCGGGCCCGGAATTGGGACCGGGCCACCGCTTGCATCGCGGCCGTGTTTATCGATTTACTTGCTGCTGTGGTTATCAATTCTATTATCAACGCATGTCCGGTCCAATGACCCGGTCGCGGGCCCAATGCAACTACTGACCCAATGCAAATGCCCAGGGACTGATACGATGGGTGCAGCCAGCGGTGTGGATAGGGGCCCTGCCCTGGCGTGGCCGGGGGCCGCGCCGTCCAGCGGTGCCAGGGGACGGGGGGTCCGGTGTGGGGGGGGACCTCCTGTCGTGGCGGGGCAGCGGCCGTGGCCCCCAGCCATGGGCGGTGGGCCAGCGGTGGCAGTTGGGCAGGCGGTGGCAGCGTGGAGGGGGTGGCCGGGGGGTCCGGCGCCCAGGGTTGTGCCCGCGATGGGAGCAGCCAACGGGTTGCCCATACATTACGCGCAGCCATCCACACCAGTGTCTCCACGCAATTGCCAACTCAATCCCGGCCGCCCCCCCACCAGGACAAGGCCCGACGCTTTACGACCAGCGGGTGTGGAACCGATCCGTGAGCCCCGTAACGCCCGACCCTCCGTCTGCTGATTTGGCTCGGTTGCCGGGCCGTACTTGCCCCCCTCCCCGGTCGTGCTGCCCATGAGTTTCCCGTCCCAGCCTTCGGACCCCGCCGGCCTGTCCGGGCAGCAATTGCGGCCGCGCCAGCACACCTCGCTGCCCCCCGTCTACTACGCCGGCTCGGCCCTGGACCTCGAGTCCCAGCAGCCGCCCCACCAGCACCACCAACGCCAGCAGCAGCAGCGCCACGACCACCTGCTGCACTCCCAGGCCTCCCTGGCCGCCTCCACTGAGACCCTGGCCAGCCTGGCCCCGGGCCCGGGCCACATGTCCCACTCCTCGGGGCCGGTCGCCGCCAATGCCGGCGCGATGCCGGCAATGGCGACTGCTGGCCCACAAATCGCCCCGGCCGCCGGCCACATCGCGTCCGCGTCCCAGCTAAGTCCCGGCCACATCGCGCCGGGCCACGTCGCGCCGGGCCACGTCGCGCCCGGCCAGATCGGCCACGGGCCGGCCGCCACGCCGTACTCGCCGTACCTGGTGGGCGGCGCCAAGCCCGGGGCGCCGCCGCGGCTGCGGCGCGTGCAGTCGTGGTCGCAGCTCAAGCCGGCGGTGATCAAGGTGCCCAAGAACCGGCGGGTCAAGCCCGAGGGCGGGTTCATGAGCCCGCTGACGGCGCTGACCACGCACCTGGCGTCGACGTACTCGATCGTGGACCCGCGGTTCCAGTACAGCCAGACGAAAAACCCGCGGCGGGTGCTGACGGAGCCGCACGAGGCGACCAGCAACAACGGCTACGACAACGCCGAGAACGACTACATTCTCCACGTCAACGACGTGCTGGGCACCGACGAGAACCGGCGGTACCTGGCGCTCAACCTGCTGGGCAAAGGCACGTTCGGCCAGGTCGTCAAGTGCCAGAACATGGCGACCATGGAGGTGGTGGCGGTCAAGGTGATCAAGAACAAGCCGGCGTTCCTGAACCAGAGCATGATGGAGGTCTCGGTGCTGGAGCACATCCAGCAGGCCGTGGATCGCGACGCCAAGCACAACCTGCTGCGCCTCAAGGACCGCTTCATGCACAAGGAGCACCTGTGCCTGGTGTTCGAGCTGCTGAGCCTCAACCTGTACGAGGTGATCAAGAAGAACGAGTTCCGCGGGCTGGGCATCCACGTCGTGCGCGCGTTTGCCCAGCAGCTGCTGGGCTCGCTGGCGGTGCTCAAGTCGGCCAGCCTGATCCACTGCGACCTCAAGCCGGAAAACATTTTGCTCAAGCGCCCGGACGGCCTGGACATCAAGGTCATCGACTTCGGCTCCGCCTGCCACGAGCGCCAGACCGTCTACACCTACATTCAGTCCCGGTTCTACCGCAGCCCGGAGGTCATTCTCGGCCTGCCCTACACCTCCTCCATCGACATGTGGTCCCTGGGCTGCATCGTGGCCGAGCTGTTTCTGGGCCTGCCCATCTTCCCGGGCTCCTCCGAGTTCAACCAGTGGAGCCGCATCGTGGCCTCGCTGGGCCTGCCCCCCACCTGGATGCTCGACGTCGGCAAGAACACCGCCAACTTCATGGTCAAAACCCCGCAGGGCCAGTGGCGCCTGCGCACCATCGAGGAGCAGAACGCCACTTTCCACACCAACGAGAAGGACGGCCGCCGCTACTTCGCCTCCAACGACATCCACGAAACCATCATGAGCTACCCGCTGTGGAACTCCTCCCTCACCCAGGCCGAGATCGACGAGGAGATGAAGCAACGCGAGTCGTTGTCGGACTTTGTGCGCGGCTTGCTGAACTACAACCCGTTCGAGCGCTGGACGCCGCAACAAGCCGCCATGCACCCGTTCATCAGCCGCCAGAAGTACCTGGGGCCGTTCTCCCCGCATCCGCCCGAGCCGGCCTACCAAGTCCCCTCCCACCTGGCGGCTCCCACCCAGGGGCAGGTGCCCGGGCCCATTCCCGTCACCGTGGCTCCGCCATCCGCCTCCCAGGGCCATCTAGGTGGCGGACGCTACCCCGTGATGGCGCCGCAGATGCCGCAGATCTCCGGCCAAGTGCCGGCCATGACCTCGGCCCAGATGGCACAGATATCGCCCGTGATGCAGCACCAGCGCGTCCAGAACCAACAGATGGCCCAAAACCAACAAATGGCCCAGAACCAGCAAATGGCCCAGAACCAACAAATGGCCCAGAATCAACAAATGGCCCAGAACCAACAAATGGCCCAGAACCAGCAAATGGCCCAGAACCAACAAATGGCCCAGAATCAACAAATGGCCCAGAACCAACAAATGGCCCAGAACCAGCAAATGGCCCAGAACCAACAAATGGCCCAGAATCAACAAATGGCCCAGAACCAACAAATGGCCCAGAACCAGCAAATGGCCCAGAACCAACAAATGGCCCAGAATCAACAAATGGCCCAGAACTCACACATGGCCCAGAGCCAGCAGATGCAGTCCCTGGCAGCAGCAGCCACCACGCAGCCCCAGATCCACCCCATGGTGGTGCCACAGCTCCACCCGATGGCACCGCCCAAGATGCACGTCCCCGTGCAGTACCCTTCTCAGGTGCCCCAACCTTACATGCAGCCCATGGCGCCGCACATGCTGTCGGGGAACCAGATAACTCCGCAGACCCAGTTATCCGGTCAACAGGGGCAGCTCAAGCCGCAAGACCCAACGGCCGCGCTGCCTCAGCACGCCCACGGCGCCGAAGCCAACCACGCCTCGGCCGGGTGGGCCTCGGGCTCGCGACGGTTCGGGCCTCCACCGTCCGCGGTGCGCGGCCGATCGGCCACCATTGGCCAAGTCAACTCCATGGTCCCGGCGCCCATCCAGCAAGCAGCCATGCGGGTGGATCCCAACCAAGTAATCCAGGGCCACGACAGCCCCGCCTATTTCCCTCCTCGGGGCTACTACCAGGGTGTGTGAGCATTATTTAACGAAAATTGGGACGGTTATTGTGGGATAGAGGGGTCCCCCGTGTCGACACTTGGCCGAAAACGCTGTGAGTATGGTGATATGTACATAGTGCCCCAGGTGAAACCGGTTTCTATTTATTTATTTATTCCCTAGATCTTGACTTTCCCAACGTCCGGTCCGGTCCTCCAGTCCGGTTCTCGGTAGTTCCCACCTCTCGGCGGCAACGGCGGAGTGACCCCACCCTCCGCTAATTCAGTTGTTCCTGGTCAGGGGTACGGGTAGCGCGCGGAAGGCGCCAGGGTAACGTCGGTCTCGCCGAGGCGTCCCAGCGGCTCGGCTACTTTGACCCGCTTTCCTTATCTGGAACCCTATTGTTTACGGCTTCCCCATCTCAATCCCCGGCTCCACCCCGGCTCCATCCCTGGCTCCGCTCCATCCCTCGGCACTCTTGCAAGTTCGATCCACAGCTACAGTACTCCCCCGAGTCCTAACTACACACTCACCAGCTGCCTGGCTACTACACCCACCTGCTCGTCCCCTAGCAATACACTCCCCAGCTCGAGCCCTAGTTACGCTTCCCCTACAGCGTCCCATAAGTTGCCTTGATTCGAGTTCGCGGTAGTCATCAACACTCGTTAGAATAATCACACCATGCACTTTCTCGCCTATCTCGCCGTGGCCCTTGCCATGGACAGCCCCGAAGAACTGGCTGCCAAATGGGCCGGTGATTGGTCCTTCAGCGGAGTAGCGACTTTTGCTCACCTGCCGTCCCAGCGCTGTTTGCTGGATCCTGCTAAGACGTACGACGTCGCCGTGGTGGGCGTCCCGTTCGACACCGCGGTCTCCTACCGTCCCGGTGCTCGATTCGGACCCAGAGCGATCCGAGCCGCGTCGATGCGCCAAACCAATCTGCGGGGGTTCAATGCCCGGGCAGGGTTCAACCCCTACCAAGACTGGGCCGACGTGTTCGACTGCGACGATATTCCCGTGACGCCGATGGACAACCGTCTGGCGCTGCACCAGATGACCGATGCCTTCACCAACCTGTTGGAGCACAACACCACCCACCCTGAGTTCGGAACCGTGCCCCGGCTGGTGGCTTTGGGTGGCGATCACTCTGTGGTGCTTCCCCATTTGCGGGCACTGGCCAAGCACCACGGCCCCATCAGTGTGATCCATTTCGATGCCCATCTGGATACCTGGCTCCCGTCTAAGTACCCCACAGGGTGGGATGAGAGCCTGGGCTCCGGCAAGGATATGGAAGGGTTCACCCACGGCACCATGTTCTGGATGGCCTGGGACGAGGGCCTGCTCAGCAAAACCTGCATCCACGCCGGTCTGCGCACCCGGCTGTCCGGCACCGAATTCGAGGACTACGCCGACGACTCCATGCAGGGGTTCGCCCGCATTTCTACCGACGACATCGACGATCTCGGCACGCAGGGCATCATCGACGTCATTAAGAACCGAATTCCCAGCGACGCCCCGGTGTACATCAGTGTGGACATTGATGTTCTCGATCCTAGCATGGCTCCGGGAACCGGTACCCCGGAGGTCGGCGGTTGGACGTCGCGTGAGCTGATCCGCCTGCTGCGCGGGCTCGGCGATCTCAACATTGTGGGCGCGGACATCGTCGAGGTCAGTCCTGCCTTCGATCATGCCGAGAACACCGCCCTTGCCGGAGCCCAGGTCGCCTACGAGCTGATGACTTCGATGGTCATGGCGCGCAGCCACTCGGGTCCCCGGGAGAATCCGTCACGGAAGGAGCTGAACCTTGGCCCGTCCTCCTACGACAAGCTGGCTGCCGCTCATAAAAAACAGGACACAGCCGGCCACCAGGAGCTGTAGAGCTGGGCCCAGAACTTGTAGCCAGCTCTAATCGATGCATGTCGTGGTCGTTTTCCCCGAAATACGATTGTATAAGTACTCGTGTATAGAATTTTGTTAAGTAGAATCCCCTCAGGGGGTGACTTTTGAAACCCCTGGCTCATTGAACCATGGCCCGGCGGACAATTGGGCCCTAGCCCTTGGGGTGCAGGCGCCTGCAGGCAATTTATTTGGCAGTCAGCCAAACAACGTGGCTTCCCACCTTGAGCACCAGCTCGCCGGGAGCCGCCGCCATGAGGGACATGAACTTTTTCCGCAGCGCTTCGCGCTCATCCTCGCTCAGGGCCGTGATGTAGCTGCGACTGGCCATATAGTTCCAATAGAACTCGGCCGAGGGCACCGGTCGGTCATACGGGAACCTCCGCTCATTCACCGGCGGCTCGAACAGATCCGAGCTATCTTCAAGAACTTTCTTCCACCCCAGTTTGCGGTACTGTGGCACGTTGCCATCATACTCATGGACTAGACTAGTGGTTTTGAACTGCCACCCATCACGGTCCATGCTGTTGTAATCTTCATAGTTCCAAACCAGCACAAGCGATCCACCGGGCTCCAAAACGCGGTGGATCTCCGCAATTGACTCCCGGTTGGCGAACCAATGAAATGCCTGGGCAATGTACACGGTCGAGAACGAATGGTCGGGGAACGGCAACCGGTTTGCCGCGGCCTGGATGCTCTTGATCTGAGGGAATTTGCTCTGGAACGATTCCAGCATTCCAGGACTGGGCTCCACTACCGCTATTTGCTCGGGGCTCATGTTCTTGACCAGCGAGGCGGTGAATTTCCCGGTGCCGGCGGCGACTTCTAGAACCCGACTTCCTCGATTCAATCCCGTCATAAATTTAACTACTTCATCCGGATATCCCGGCCTTGCGGCATCGTAAAGTTTGTGGTTCGTAGTGAAGGAACTTTGACTAGTTTGATTTACTTTGGACAGATCGTTGGCAGTTGACATACAGATAACGGTGGGAGGCGCTGACAGTTATGGCCTGCGGGGGACTCGCAAGCCTGGCGGGGTCAGGGCAGTAGCTATGGTTAGGGCAGTAGCGATGGTTAGGGCAACGGACATATACTGACGCACATGGGGGAATTATACGGCTAAGTGCGCGCACATTGGGTCGGTTGAACCGCGCGCCAAAATCGATGATTATCTGGGTTCATGGCTCGTGACTGGTGTGGAAACAACGATTCTGTTTCTCCTGCCAATAACCGTATTCTTCGTCTACATATATGGCACAGATGCAATGGATCACTACTCCTGATGCGGCATTTATGCGTGCATAATCATAATACGACGAGCTCCCTCGTGAATCAGTCATCCCACCTGGTTGCAGCTATAGAGGGTTTATGCGTGGTAAGACTTGGTTTTATCCGTCTATATACATAATTGTGAGGGTTCTTTCAAAAAGAATACGTTCCCAACCGAAACTGCATGAATAGCCAGGATGGGCAAAAAACGAGGCTACCAGGGCTCGAACCTGGAATCTCGTGATTCGTAGTCACGCGCCTT
>JANIWM010000073.1:0-33000 GCA_030555655.1 Starmerella floris
TGACCGATTTCCCTGCCGTGGTGTTCAACGTGGCCGCGCTGGCGGCGGTGCTGCGGCTGGTGAGCGGGCTGGGAATGCTGGATGCTCAGCTGGCTGAGCAACTCAAGGTCAGCATTGCCAAGGCCCAGGATGCCGCCCAAAAGCAGCTGCAGCTCGCCCTCACCCCGGCCGACAGCTCCACGGCCGCCCCGGCCAGCAACGCGCCCCCCAGCAGTTCCGGCCATGCCAACAGTGCCGGCAACAGTACGGACCATCCCAGCAGCACGGGCCATCCCAGCAGTGCGGGCCATCCTAGTACCAAGGGAAACTCCAGCAACCCCACGGACACCGCCTCGCCGTCGCCGCTCACGCCGGACGCGCCGGCGTCCGGTACCTCGTTCAGCGCGTTCGCGCCCACGCCGTCGCCGCCCGTGTCGCGGTCGCCGTGGGCGCCCAAGATCCTCCGCCTCGCCCAGACCTCCCACGGCCTGCCCACCTCGCTCATGCTGGAGCCAGGCTTCGCCGAGGAGTTCGCCGACCAGCTGGCCGCGTTCCACCGCCGCATGTGGCGGCTGTGGTCGCCGCTCATCGACCCGTCGCTGCTGTTCCACACGCCCCACAGCAGCGCGGCCTGGCGCGGCAACCCGCTGGTCGCTGACCGGTCGCAGCCCCACTTTCTGTCGCTGCTGGTCGCCCAGCACGTGCTCAGCGGCGCGCTGCCCCTGGAGGCCCGGGCCAAGCTCGTGGACAAGTGGATCTGCGTGGCCACGGCGCTGCGCCGCCAGGGCGACGGCGTGGGCTGGATCGCCATCGTGGCCACCCTGTTCCAAACCGCGATCCTGCGCCTGGACAAGGTCTGGGACATGGTCACGGCCATCGTGCCGCCGCCCACGGGCGGCGCCGATAGCGTGGCCGACTGGGGCCACGAGCTGTTCGAGCTCAACAAGCGGGCAAACCTGCCGTTTCTCGAGAAGCGGGCGTTGCGCGTGGGCATGCAGCACACGGGAAAGGCGTTCGCCAAGGAGGACAGCGTGCCGTACTTCGGCGACGCCATTCTTACCGACGGGCCCCGCGGTGACGTCGAGCTGACCCAGAAGCAGCTGCACCGCGTTAACGTCGTGGTGGCCGGCTGGCAGGACTACTTGAAAACGGTGGCCAACGAGACCGCGCCCGTGGGCACCGCTGAGGACCCGGCCTACCAGTGCCTGTTCGCGGTGTGGGCCCAGCACCCAACGCTGAAGATCGACATGGCCACGCTGTCGCTGGCCACCCAGCCCAAGCTGCTCGGCCACTACTTCCCGCATTTCTACAACCAGCCCCTGCCCCTGCCGGCCGGCGGCATGCTTCCGGTGCTGTTCACCTCGGCATCGCCCAACTTCCGGCTGTTCCCGCTCAACACCCTGATGCTGGCCAGCATCCCGAAAACCTCGTCGTCCCACCACACCGCGGGCCACAGCGGCCACGGTGGTGGCCGGCCCGGCAATGGCCGGCTGCTGCGCCGGTCCTCCAGCTTCCCGCCGGCGGGGCCGCCCATGACCACCGGGTTCACCGAACTCGACTTGGGCGCCCGCGAACAGCTCGAGCACACGGCCAGCGCCCACGTTCTGGCCAAGTCCGTGCGGGACCTGCTCAACGTGGGTACCGACACCATCGACGGCGACGCCGACATCGTGTTCAAGTCGTTCATCGGCGACGACAACTTCCAGCGCAGCAGCCGCACCTCCTCCATCATCGAGAACCTCAACCTCAGCCACCGCCGCCAGTCCTACATGGCCTCCCAGCCCCTGCCGGAGCAGGCCGGCCAGGCCTCACCCCTGGTGTCCCAACCCCAGCAGTATGCCGCCTCCCCGCAGTCGCCGTTCCGCACAAAGTACCGCGAGGTGGTGATCAAAAGCGCAAGCATGGTTCGACTCGTCGACGCCTTGGTGCTGGACGCCAGCGTGTTTGGTCGCAAGGACCTCAAGCTCGACCTCGACGCTCACATCTCCACGCTGCTCGCCACATTCCGCAGCTTCTGCGCCCCCGCACAGCTGCTCGATATGCTCCAGCTCCGCGTCCGGTGCGCCCGCGGCGCCGCCCGCATGTTCTCCTCCGCCATCGCCGCCGGCAACTCGCCGGCCTCGCTGCTGGCAGGCAATCGGCTGTGGCAACCAAGCTCGCCGGAGGACCCCATCGATGCCACAGCCATCCGCATCGTGTCGGCGGTGATCAGCACCATGGAGCAATGGATCTCCGAGTACTACTTCGACTTCATGGATGACGAGTTCGTGATGAAGAACGGCATGGCCCTGATCATGGCGCTGCGCTCCGAGCTCGCCCCCAGCGAGGACAGGGCGTATTCGTACCCGGAGGCGGTGGCGATGCAGAACAGGCGCATGACCAAGTGCTTCTTGCGCCAGCAGTACAGCATTGTCACCCACAAGTTTGCCCCGGAACCCGCGTGGCTGGCGCAACTCAACGCCAATGCCCACAGTGCCCAGCCCCTGCCCTTCACTCCGGAACTGCCGGTCACCAACCTGGAGGCCGACCAGGGAATCTCCGTGATCAACACTATGGTCGACGAACTCGACACCCTGGTCAGCGACGCATTCAGTCGGATCCGCATGGTGGATTGGATGAAGCTGTTCGAGGTGCTGGAACAGCAGACCGGGAGCCCCACGGGCCTGTACAGCTACCGGACCTCCCCGCTCACCTCGGAAAGCGATGTGGTCATCCAGGATGTTTACTCGTGGCTGCGCACCCTGCACGACCCGGCATCCAAAACCCGAGTTCTGGATAAATTGCCCGAACCCATCGTCGCCCTGGTGCGTCTTCATGCCGGTATTGTTAGCTACTTCTCCGCGCAGGTCGCGGATCCCACGCTCACTCACGGACATGAACGCGTAGAACGAATGGCCTTCCTGTTGAAAATGATCGGGGTGTTGCGGGCGCGCATGCAGTACCTGAATCTGTGTGCCTCCGTCAACGAAGGCGGTGAAAAAGACCAGAACCTGCCGTCGTTCTTAGAGCAGGCCCTCACCAGCGCCATTTTGTTGCCGGAGTCCCGTGCATACTCGGCAGCGTGGCTGGCCGCCGGCAAAGCAGTGGCGCACTCGTTCCCCGGGAATGCCAATAATGGCGGCAGCACCGCAAGTGACGCCTTGCCGAACCAGCGTAACCTGTTTGTGCCCACCATCGCCGTAAAGCAGGGCAAACCCGTCACCATCTGTGTTGGATGGATCATCGAACGGCTGCTGGAGATCGTGTGCTGCGTGCCCAATCTCAGTGTGGACCACCCAGACCTCATCAACTTCGACAAACGACGTTACGCCTATAATCTTATCAAGAATATGGGCTACGACACGTCACAATATAGCCCTGTTTCGACCCCGCCCGAGCTGGCAGCAAAATATGCTCATGTCCTTGGTGAGCCCGCCCGTAACATCTCAGTGAATATCCCGCTGATTGACCGCAAGGCCCACAAGGAATCGCTGTCCAAGCAGGGCCGCCACAAGCACAAAGTGTTTACTGAGATCGTGAATCAGGAATTAGACAAAATCAAGCTAGAAGGAAGGATGTACGATAAGTTGGAGCGCGCCTCCTCGGCCGCCCAGGCCCAGGCGGCTGCCGCCGCGGTCTCCCAGTCCCAATCCATATCGACGGGGGCACAAAGCTTCTACGGTCTCCCTGTCTCGCAGAGTTCGACCTCGATTTACTCCAAGCGCATCTCGCGCTTGATTCCGTCGATATCATCGGCGGATGTGTCGTCATATCTGGATGGAGGGAACAACGGTAGCAGCAATAGCAGCTATTCTGCCGGCGGAAGCAGTGCCCAAGACTCGGCGACTTCCTCGGGCGCCGGTGGTAAGCGGCCCGCCACTCACCATCACCGTAAGTCTCGACTAGGAGGCTTCTTCAAGTCAGTACGCCCCTTATCTGTGCTGGGAGGGTCATCAGGACTGACCAGTAACAGCAACAATAACAACAATAACAGCAATGGCAGTGGCAACAACCACAGCAACAACATCTACGCCGGGGGGACTGGTGGTACTGTCTACAGCAGCGGTAGTGCTATGAACAACAGTAGCAGCAGTATCAATTACAACATTAATGGCGGCAACCACCTCTCCCAGCTGCCCAACAGCAGCAGTAATAGCATGATATCTTCTTCGCTCCCGTCGATAGGAATTTCGGGCCCCACGCAAATCACGGTTCCTGATGTCAGCGGTTTGTATGGGCAGCCCAATAATTCTGCGTCTAGTATTGTGAGCTTCGCTGATGATAAGCCGGAGGACGGGCCCCAAAATCAGCACAATCCCTGGGTCTCCGACTCCACGGTTGATCTCAACTCTCAGCCGGCGGTCTCGCTCTACTCAGCGGATGACTGGCGCCAATTGCTGCAGGTAGATGTGGGTAATTTCAACAACGTGGAGCTGCGCCCCCCGAATTTTGTGGTTATCACTCACCGATCGGGACCCAAGCCGGAAACCCTGGTGCTTAGGGGCTCTTCAGTAGAGTCCGCCCGGGAATGGTGCTCGCAAGCACTACACACCATGGAGAGTAAGCTGATGCGATCCACTAAGGTGTTCGGTGTGGCTCTCAATATCGTTGCCCAGCGAGAACATACGCTGGTCCCCGCATTTTTGGAAACGCTACTGCACGAGATCGAGTACCGCGGCCTGGATGAAGTGGGTGTGTACCGTATCTCGGGCTCGCTGGCGGCTGTGAACGGGATCAAGCAGTGGTTCGACCAGGGCAATACCGGCGTCAAGGTCGGCGACCCGCGATGGTCCGATATCAACGCCATTGCCGGGTGTATCAAGCTGTACCTCCGCGAGCTTCCGCAACCGTTAATGACCACGGAGCTACTCCCCCAGTTCATGGCTACGGTGAATGGTGTACAAGGGGTGAACCTCGAAGCGTTCAAGGCGGTGTTGGAGAAGCTGCCACCCCCTAATTACCACACTCTCAAGCGTATTTCCCAGCACCTGCGGTTGGTGGTCGACCACAGCGACGAAAACAAAATGAACATGCAAAACATTGCCATCGTGTTCAGTGTCAACTTCTTGCCCCCTGTGGCAATGGCGCAGATGGGCGGAATGCAGCAGTTGGTTACGGCCTTAGTGCAACAGCGTGATTATCTCTTCCCGGAATGATATTATCAATGAAACAATTATTTTCCTCTTGATTTCTTTATCTGAAGTAGCGATATGCCAAAAGTAAAAATACGTAAAAACAAAAAAAAAGTCATTATTTTGACACCGTGCTGTCCTCCTTCTCTTCTTCTGATGTTTCGAAGCGAGGAATTATTTTGAGCAAACAACTACTTTTAAAAAATAATTCTTACCAGGAAAAGTGCTAATGAGGAAGCTGATGCCGTAAATGAAGTTATGAATAATGAAGTCATAACTAATGATTCATTAAACCGAATAAATGGTGAAGTTACTAGTGTTGGATTGCCAGTCTTTAGTGCATGAAGTCAGCGTATGTTCACACAGCAGGATTAATGCGGAGTGCTTCTGATAGGAAGTACCCTACAGCCACATTTAACCTCTGGGACATACACTCAGCCCGTGTGAATCGCCGCCCAGACTTAGTATGGGCGTGGGCAGGATGCAGAGAATCGCCGGGCGGGAGTTCGTGGTGACTCAGCCGCGGTCACTCACGCTTACAACCATTGGCTCGGCCCTGCCAGACCCACCCTAATTAATGGCGAGAAATCTCACCGCGGCACACACTACTTCTCCATCAAAACAAAAAAAATCACCCTCCACAGTCAGCGCCCCCTGACGTTGTGGGCTCTTCCTGGATAAACCGAGGCAATTACTGTCAACTGTCATCACCCTCGAGCGAGCGCGCTCCTCCTGCCGGATTGTCCTCACCCTTTTTATACTCCCAATGTCTTTCGCATTCAATTGGCAAGCGTTTGCCAAGCAAGAGGTGTTCCAGAGCCACATCCATGACATGCTGACCAACGCCCTGAACAAGCAGAAACCACGCATTCTAGAGGACCAAATCCGCGTGGTCAATCTGGACTGGGGCACGGAGGCGCCGACTCTGGAGATGCTGGAAATCGGCGATGTGGCCACCGACCGATTCCGCGGTGTGTTCAAGCTGAATTACACGGGCGGCGCAACTGTCACCGTGGCAACCAAGGTGCAAGCCAACCCCCTCAACGTCTTCGCCAACGGGGCCCCGTCCAGCTTCATCATGCCGGAGTTTGTGGCGGCGCCCGTAAGCTTCCCCATTCCCCTGCATCTGACGCTGCGCAACATTCGGCTGCAAGGCACCGTCATCGTGGTGTTCAGCAAGCAAGGCGGGCTCACGCTGGTTTTCCGCAATGATCCCCTGCAGAGCATCGAGGTGAACTCGACATTCGACAAGTTCGCCACGATCGCGTCCTTTCTACAGCAGCAGATCGAGACCCAGATCCGAAACCTGTTCCGAGAAGAGGTGCCCTCCTTGCTGTACCAATTGAGCCTGAAGTATTTGCCGTCCCAAAATCAGGTGCCCCTGGGGCTTGTCAGCAAGCCGGCCCGGGCCGATGGCGAGCCCGTGGCCTTTGCCTCCATAGACTCGGAGAAGCCCGTGAGCCTAGTGAACATTCTACATATTGGGGCGATGCTGCAGTCGCGGTCGACATTGGCGCTGGAAACGCCCATCATGCCCACGGCCATTGTGAGGTCGGAGCTGCACCACCGCGCCTCGCTGCTGTCCCAGCGCCAGTCGCATTCTCTCAGTATGGCAGCAAATGACCAGAACGCATACGATGAGCTGTACATCCATGCCAAGCACTCGAGCCTGCGATCCCAACGCAAACCCAAGCGCCGGACCATCAAACTTCGTAAGAGGACCGAGACCTCTACTACTCCGCTGGCCGAACCAGCCACGGAGACAGAAAAGGATCTGGTGGAGAAGTCCGCAAGGACTCAGCTGCCGAAACCGGTGGCAAAGCCAGACCCGGTCCCCCGGCCAGACCTGGTCCGAGCGGCCGAGGACGTGGTTTCCCTGGTCCCACCACCTGTGCCCGTTCCCGCTGCCCCGGCGGTGGTCGAAACCACCAAGCCGGCTCCGCATCACGCGCGCGCCGCCTCGCGCAGCCGCAGAGACACAGTGGTCACGGAAGCCCCTGTCAAGACCAGGAAGTCCAGCGGGATCTCCCGGCGTCTGCTGCTGCGCCCCTTGGTGCAGGACGCCAAAGGGCTGTCTGCGTTTTCGATCCGAGCCCCACCGCATATCATAATCCCGCCGGCCGTGCTGCACCCGGATTTCTGGGCGATGCCTGTCGTGCAGGACACGGACGAACTGCCGCCGCCGGCGTATGTAGCATAGCTTATTTATTTATTCAATTGACGATTCGACGAGATTACTTCTGTGGATGCCGGAACACGGACATCATAATTGGAAGAACTTATTTACCGAGTGGAGGTCGCAGAGCATAGATTAGTTTAGCGGGGGGCTGGCTCAACGGTGTTCAAGCGTCGGTACCCCAGATCTTGGGGTCCCCATGAAGCTGTTCTGTTATAGAATTGTATTAGGAAAGAGGGTTCCCGCAAACGGTATCGTGAGAAGAAGGGTTCCCTTAAAGGCACTCAGCAGGTGGGTTCCCTCTAAAGCATGTAGTAGGTGGGCGCCCTCGAGGAAATGTAGGAGGCGGTTTCTTGTAAGAGTCCTGAGGTGGATATTCCCGAAGGTAGCATTCGCAGGTGGATCTCCTCAGAAACATTTGGTAACGGGGTTCGTTAACAAAAATTGCATAATAAGCAGCAGCGTCCCCTAACAACCATTTCGCAGCAGGGTTCCCTGAAGATAATTCCATGGAAGGGTTCCCTCGAAAATGTGAATCGTAGGAAAGCCAATTTCTCTAAAATATATTTCGCTGCCTTGTTCCACCAGCACATACTTTATAGGACTTTAGTATATCTTAGGTTTGACGATCGAACTTCATTAGCATGGCGTGTCTTCCACCGATGGTTTCTCCAATCTGGGCATACTGCTGGAAACCATGGTGTGTCGCGTGCATCAAGAATCCACCGTTGCGTGCATGGGTACCGTGCATGGTGGAGGAAAGTTACGTAACTATCATTAACAGGGTGCGGGTGAGCTCGGGGATCCCGGCCCGCTCGGCCCGCCCTTGCCCGAGGTGCGCAATGTAGTAACTATTTGACTGGCGCGTTAGCAAGCTATTCGACCTCACCTACGACTTGCTCTCACCTCACCATTTTTTAAACAACACCCGAGACAGTTTTAGGCATTATAGACACGATGACCTGGACTACCGAAGCAGTTGTGCACTACGGCCGCAATTCGCCCGTGGGGCTGAAGAAAACGGTGATCCCGATGGATGCCAACGGCCAATTGGGCCCCAACAACGTGCTGGTGCGAACCGAGTACGCCTCGATCAACCCCGTGGACGTGAAGCTGCAGGCATTGTCGCTGTTTAAGGGCGAGAAGCACACCCTCAAGGACTTCGCTGGCACCGTGGAGGCGGTAGGCCGTGACGTGGCCTCGAAGTACACCGTGGGCCAGAAGGTGTGGGGCTCGGTGCACCGCCCCGGTCCCCAGCACTTTGTGGGCTCGCTGACCATCGTCGACCCCGCCGTGGACGTGCTCGAGCCCCTGCCGGCCAAGCTGACCACGGAGCAGGCCTCGTCCATCGGCGTGGTGTACGGGACAGCATTCCAGATGCTGGAGAGCGCCCAGGCCTACGGCCACACGCTGGGCCCCGCGTCCCGCGTGCTGGTGCTGGGCGGCGCCACCTCCGTGGGCACGTACGTGGTGCAGCTGGCCAAGAAGTTCTACCAGGTCGGCACCGTGGTGGCCACCAGCTCGGGCCACAGCGCCGACTACGCACGGTCCTTCGGAGCTGACGACACCATCGACTATACCCGGGGCGATCTGTCCGGCCAGCTCCGGGCCTACGTGGCCAAACAAGGCTACAAGTTCGACGCCATTCTTGACTGTGTGGGTGGCTACGACGCCGTGGCCGTGTACCCGGAGATCCTCAAGCCCGCCAACACCGGCTCGGCCTACATCACCGTCATGGGCGACGGTGGACCGGCCGCCACCTACGCCGGCACCATGGCTTCGGCGTTGATCAGCCTGCCGCGGTCGCTGTTCCGCCAGGTGTTCGGCAAGTATCTCGGTATCAACTACAAGCTGCTCCTTCTCAGCCACGACGGGGTTTGGACCGCCAGGGCCAACGAATTCTTCGCCATGCCGGGGGTCAGGGTTCCCATCGACAGCGTCTACCCGGTCGGCGATCTCAAGAAGGCGTGGGCCAAGGTCGACTCCACCCGAGCCAGGGGCAAGGTGGTGGTCCAGTTTTAAGGGCTTGAGATGGATCCCTAGACACTGCAATGTAAATTCCTGTAGACAAGTAGAGTGAAGCCGCATTTAAGGAGGGCATGGATATAAGGCAAGTAACGGTACATGAATTCAGAACTTTTGGTGGTGGGTCTAAGTAATACTAGTAACAAAACTATCGGAAATCATGATAGACTGGGCTCGTGCGTTGTACCGCTTTGAAATGTGACGGATCGTTGGAGGTTGCAAGAGTCGTGAAACCTGCAGAGCCTTAGAACTTGCGGGACTTCTAGAAGTTGTAGAACTCGTAGGGATTGTACAACTTATGAAACTGAAGTAAGTGTGGAACTTTAGAACATTAAAGCTTTGGAACTTGACGCACATGCGGAACTCGTAGAACTCGAAAAACTAGAATTAAAAACCGGTTGGACTTGAAGAATTTGTAGAAGTCGTAGAACTTATACAACTCGTAGACTTGTACAACGGATACAACTGGTACAACTTGCCGAATTTGCTTGTAGAACTTCTACAGCTTGTGGAACTGACAATAGGTAGAGCTCGCAGAACTTCCACAGCTCATAGTACCTTTAGACCTCGTAGACCTCGTAGGATTCCCGAACTCACACATATCGTAGGCATACCCAACGCAGAATGCATCCCTGCATCAGTATGGCCAGAGTGGCTTTCGCAGTGCTGGTCGCCACGCTTAGATTCCCTCGAGAAGCAGGTCTAGGCCCATGATTCACAAATCTAGGTCGTATCGTGCTACATGCGGTCACCTACGTATATACACCAGGCTACTCAAAGTCGGCCGCCTTGCGGGCCATCGCCAGAGCCCCTTCCAGAGTCTTGTTGCCGCCGATAAAGCCGGAGGCGTGCACAAACACCCCGCCGTCGATGCCGGACACCGCCGACAGCTCGGCGTCGCGAACGCCGCGCCACGGCGCCGGCAGGGCCTTGCGCGACTCGAAGCTGCCGGCCTCCTTGGCCACCGCCTGCACCCGCGTCGAGTCCGGCGTCGGGTACAGCACGTACAGCACCTCGGCCGGCTTGCCGGTCGCCCGGCTCTCCTGCTCGAACTCGTCCAAAAACTCCTTCCACATCGCGGGCTCCGCAAGCACCATGATGCGGCCGCGCTCGTCGTGCTCAAACCGCGCCTCATAGGCGGCCCGCACCGCCTCGCGCGACGGGTACCAGCCCAGACCCAGGCTGCGGATCTCCGCCTCGAAGGCCAGGCCCATGAGGGCCGAGGCCTTGTGGAACTGCGCGTCCACTGCGGCGTCGCTGTTGTCCTCAACTGGCAGCGGGCTCAGGTGGCCCACCACCGACTGCAGCGTCATGCTCTGGTGCCGGTACGCCGGCTTCTCGGTGCGGTACGCGTTGACGCCGTTGTCCAGGGCGTCCACGGGCTCGATGAACGAGTCGTAGGCCTCGACGTAGATGGCCTCCACGATCTCGTCCGCGTCGAGCTTGCGCTTCTTGGCCGCCGCCCCCGTGGCGTGGGGCAGGGCCTTGGCCAACAGCTGGGCAATGACCTGCTTGCCGTAGTGCTTGTAGACCAGGCCGGCCGAGCTCAGCTTGGTGGTAGTGTGCTTGTCGTCAAAGGTGGTGGTGAACTCGCGCTGGTGGTGGTCGTACCACTTGGGCGGCGCGTACTGGCCGCCCACGTCCACGACGATGTCGCACTGCTCCAGCACCGCGGGGTCCCGCGACCGCACCACCTCGGCGTCCGCGTACTCCGGAAGCGTCTTGAGCATCCACACCGCCAGCGCCTCGTCGGCGTGGAAATGTCCGCTGTGTGTGCCGATCTTCATTGGGGCTGACAGCGTCGGTACCAGGTTGGTAGCAGCTCTGAAAAATGTAGGGCGCATCGGTCGGCAGGGCTGGGGTCCTTCCCAAGTCACCTTGGCCATGCAGGCGGCCTGTCAGCACCTATGCGGCCACCGCCATAGGCCCCCGCCATGAGCCACCACCATAAGTGAGAGGGCCCCACCCTCGATGTTGGCCGGGATCACTATATAACCTTGCGATGTTGCATGGAAAATAATATCAACCGATTTTTAAGGACCACCCGCCGATAGTAAGCGCGGCCACTGCGTCAGTAACTGCTAGCCACCAGTAAGTAGTGTTAACCTATAAGTAGTTTTACCTATAAGCTCTCCATATTGCAGGAACAGATCCCTGTAGTCTAGAGACCGATTGGATTGATAATTTGTGAGTCTATGTCGTACTATGACTTGGGTCTACATGGTGACAGAAGGCCAGTCTATGCTGGCTTGTATCTCGGAGTCGAGCAGCATGAACTCGGCTTATATGATGAGTGCCCCCGCTCTAGGGGATGGTTTGTTTACCAGGTTCGTGTGCCATTCGATGTGTGCCAGACTCAACCGTGAATATATGTCCATTCCAGCCTCTCTTATACCCCCCTCCGAATGTCCCAATTAAGGGAAGACTATGTCGGCGTGGTGCTACATTGGCGTGGCTTTCGGTCGACTTGACCTGAGCTTATATGTCGACATCGCTTGGAATTACGTTGACATCGCTTCGAATTACGTCGACGTGGCTTCGAATTACATCGACGTGGCTTCGAATTACGTCGACATGGCATCGAATTACGTCGACTTAGCTTGGCGGTCGGTCGGCTTGTATGCCCATTTGGGGCGGTGCTCCGGCAGCGTGTGCTCCACACCGGGCCGGCGGCCGCACTCAATGGCAATGAACCGCGCAATATCTTTGTTCGACCAGTAGTCGAAGTGGGCAGTGAACATCTTCAGGTAGTGGCTGGGAATGTAGCTGGCCGGCTGCGGGACCTTCCAGTCCAATTGGCCGTTCTCGTTCAGCAACTGCAGCCGGGACTTGAGCTCGTCCACCTCGGCAGGAACTTCGGCGGAGTCCTCGTGTTCGGCAGGGGTGTCAGTGGAGCTCATCTTGGCCTCGTCGCTGCCCATGAATCGCTGGAACGGCGAGCTCAGCAACTTACTTAGAGTGGAGATGCTGCTGCTGCTGGCGCTGGCCAGCCCCTCCTTCGATGGTCCCAGCAAGGGAGAGCCGGACTTCGAGCCCTCGGCGCTGGGCGAGGCCGTCGGAGACTGCGGCCGCGGCGAGCCCGGCCCTGATGATGAGGCCGGCGACGGGGATGTCACCGAGGGCGAGACCGGGGCCGGCGACGGCGACGGCGGGGTGGGCGACGATGGCGGGAGCGGCGACGATGCAAGGGTATTGGAGTTCTCAAGGCCGTCCGGCATGGGAGGCCCCAGCGGGGTCTTGCCCGGGGCGGCCGACGACGCCGCGACCGATGCGAGGGCTAGTGCAGAAGAAGAGGTGGCAATGCTGGCCGTGGTCGACAGGGAGCCCGCCCCGGGCGCGTGGGACGTAAAGCTGGACAGCAGGGAGCCCGTGGAGCTCGCGGGCACGGCAGCCGCCGGCAGCTCGTCGGCCTCCAGGCGCAGTCCCTCCTTGCCCGTGAGGTGGCGCACCGACGCCGCGTCGGCGCCTTCGACAGTGGAGTTGAGAAGAAAGGAGAGCAGATCCAGCTGGTGAATGATGTTGTAAATGTTCCTCACGGCAAAGCACCCGAGCGGCCGCTTCTTGTGCAAGTCATTGAGGTGCTTGTGGCCATGCTTGCGGTCGTACTCGCTACGCGGCACGATCTTCTCGCCCTTCAGCAGCATGAACACGCCCAGCATGCTGCCGGTGATGAAGTAGTTGTGCGTTTGGAACTTGAGCGGCGCATTGCGGATCGTGGTGGCGTCCAGCGTCGTGGGCTGGTGCGTCAGCAGATCGGCCGTGATCAGTGAGCCCAGAGAGTGGCCCACCACGTGGGTGCGCCCATTCTGGGCGAACGACGGGTGCCGGGCCACCACCAGGTCGTACAGCCGGTTCGCCTCGGTGGCCGCCGCTGCCAGCATCGCCGGCCGGCGGTTCTCCGACATGTACAGGGGGATGTCCAGCATCGCATCGCTGAACGCCTGGCGCAGCGAGAGCAGAGAAGGCACGGTGATTTCGCTGAGATCGGGAATATGCTCCGATCCGAACGCACTTCGCCAATTCACTGCCAGCACCAGGTTGCGCACCGATTTCTTCGGCCGGCCCGGTCCGCCTGGCGGGGAGGCCGCGGAAGACGGTGAAACCTCGGCGTAGTCAGTGCTGTCGTCGCTCACCTGGTCCTGATTAGACGCGGGCGACGACTCATTCCCCTTGGGGGTGGCCTCATCGGGGAAGTGCCCGTACACGTCGGGCGACTCGGTGGCGCGCAGAATCTCCACCCGCAGTTTGTCGATGGCGTAAACAAAGTTAACCCGCGTGTAGCTGCTGCTGAGTTTCTGGCCCACGCCGTGGAACACGAGAATTAGGTTGTTGACCGGCGCCGGCTCGTAGTCCAGGTTATCGCTGTCGCGGTCGGGCAGGCCCATGTATTTCTTGTACTCACCAAAATCAAAGGGGCGCAACACGGTGATGATTCCCCGAGGGATCGTGCCATTGAGCAGGGCGCTCGCCGCCTGCTTCGTGCATACATAGCTGCTGTCGGCCTTGAACATGTAGACGCTGCTGTTGCGGGGAGAAAACAACAACTCCACCGGCAGCGGTCGGCCGGCCTGCTGCAGCTCCAGTCGCTGCACAACCACGCGCATCACCGCGGGGTCTGTGGTCTGGGCCTTCTCGAGAATCTCCTCATAGGTGCTAAGGTTGTCGACGAAGTTCTGGAAATGCGGCAGAATGGCCTGGTTCCACTGAGGGTCAATGGGGGTCAGCGTGTCGTTGAACACCCAACGCGTGGCCGTGACCCGGGTCGAGTACGGGAACGACCAGTAGATCGGCTTGAGCACGCTGAGGTGGTGCACTTCGAACAGCAGCCGGTCGTGGCCCACGGCCACGGGCTCGGTGCTTCCCTTGGCGGCGGCCGCATTGAGCCGCGCATTGTCGTTGGGATTGAAGGCAATCCACTCGGTGATTGGCGACACCGACCGGCGCATGGTTGCTTTGGAGTACAGCGGCTGCTTGCTGTCGTTGTTGCTGGCGCCCGAGGCAGCGTCACCGGTCCCCAAAATCTGCCGCGGGCTCAGCGTGGCCAAGGAGCTTTGGCACGAATTGACGATATCCTCGGGGTCCATACGACTGGTGATCGAGTCCAGACAATTGGCCGAGAACGCCTTGTACGGGTCGTCAATTGTCTGTTTAAGATTGTAGAAATACCATACCGCCGGCACCTCCGGTTTTTTGTCGGCCGCCATGCTTGACAACGGGATCTGTGTACGGAGCCGTTTGACCAGTTTCCGTGGCACGAGAATCCGTGGTTGCTGCTTGGGCTCACTCAACGTCGACCGCTGGTCCGAGCAGCCAGGGCAGGGGCGGTGAGGGACATGTGATGCTAACGCCTGTCGGAGCGCTCCCATCGCGACGAATGTGATTGTTTCACTCCGAGCGACATTCGACGCGCTTCACGCTTTATAAACTGAACCGGGACAAAGAGCCCGGCATGCACTCTCCGGGGGGCAACCCATGCCACATTCGTGCCGCCGGCACCAATCTAATTCAGTCCTGACCTCATCTTGGCAACTGTGGCCCCTCCGCTCACGCCATGACGCCACAGGTTAGGGCCCGGCCGTCGTCACCCCAATTGGCACCTCTCCACCGGTTGCCGTCCGTTGGGATGTCACGAGCGCTAATTAGGACGCCAACATATGGCGCGAGACACCCACTTCCGCCATAATCACCTCTGCTGCCACCTCCACCACCACCTGGGACAACCGCCTCCTCGCCCTCGCTGCGTCCACACAAGTTGACATACTCCCTCCCTGTCTCTAATACCAAAAGCCGCAATGCAAATCTCCTCCATACTAATCTCCTCCATACTAATCTCCTCCATACTAATCTCCTCCATACTAATCTCCTCCATACTAATCTCCTCCATACTAATCTCCTCCATACTAATCTCCTCCATACGAATCTCGTCCTCCATAGTGATGTTATCTATGTTGGCTACCCGCCTTAATAGGAACCGCCCCCTTACTTACCGCGCCGCCCCTTACTCTTTGCCCCGCGTGCTATTCACGAACCTCTCTACAGAATGTCCACGACCCCCTTTACACAGGCCCTACATAGCATTACCCAGGTTCTGCCACACCGTACAGTACATACTGGGGCCGGCGGCTCGGACTCCCGCTGAGGCACCAGAAAATTAAATTCGGACCTCCTGCGTAGGCAGCCCCTGGTGCATTGTCACAATTCCCGAGATTTTCCTGAAACAGCTGAACAATGGATATTTCTGGCAGCCAACTATTCAGGCCTTCAAACCGCCTGCCCGCCCAGGGCCGTCACCATTTATCCATGGCCATATATATTTCCGCCGTCAGGTGTCAGGTGGATGTGCTCCTGACTCACCCCGGCCCCAGGTGACGGCCCGGTACCCCAGCCCACGGACGGTAGGGGGAAAGCGGGGGTGCAGATTGGGCCCGCCGGGCCATCCGTAAGCCGTGTCGCCCTGGTAGCCACGATGGCGGTGAGCGCCAGAGCGGCAGGGCCTGGCGCTAATCCCTAAGCGCGAAATGAGGAGAACCAAGCCCCAACACTAACCTCGCGGCCAAGTGGGAGCGATTTTCCAGGTAAGGTGAGCACATATATACACCACTGCAAACCTCCTCTTCTCCGTAAACAACTTCCCCAGAACACCGCTCCAAAAAATGCCCCTCGAGCTATTCCACAATAAGACGCGGGCCTTCATCTACGGCATGCAGCCGCGCGCCATCCAGGGCATGCTGGACTTCGATTTCATCTGTCGCCGCGAGACCCCCAGCGTGGCCGGTGTCATCTACCCGTTCGGCTCGGCCAAGGCCACCAAGATGTACTGGGGCACCAAGGAGATCCTCGTTCCCCAATATAAGGACGTGGCCACGGCCATGGCCCAGCACCCCGACGTCGATGTGGTGGTCAATTTCGCGTCCAGCCGCTCCGCCTTCTCGTCAACCATGGAGCTGCTCGAGTACCCGCAGATCCGCGCTATTGCCATCATTGCCGAGGGCGTACCGGAGCGCCGCGCCCGCGAAATCATGGTCAAGGCCAAGGAGAAGAATGTGGTCATCATCGGCCCGGCCACCGTTGGTGGCATCAAGCCCGGCGCGTTCAAGATCGGCAACACCGGTGGCATGATGGACAACATCGTGGCCTCCAAGCTGTACCGCCCCGGCTCGGTGGCCTACGTGTCCAAGTCCGGCGGTATGTCCAACGAGCTCAACAACATCATCTGCCAGAACACCAACGGTGTCTACGAGGGCGTGGCCATCGGCGGTGACCGGTACCCGGGCACGTCGTTCATCGATCACATTCTGCGGTACCAGGAGGACCCCAAGGCCAAGATCATTGTGCTGCTGGGCGAGGTCGGCGGTGTTGAGGAGTACCGCGTGATTGAGGCCGTGAAACAGGGCAAGATCACCAAGCCCATCGTGGCCTGGGCCATCGGCACGGTGGCCGACATGTTCAAGACCGAGGTCCAGTTCGGCCACGCCGGTGCCTTGGCCAACTCCAAGCTAGAGACCGCGGCCACCAAGAACCAGGCCATGCGCGAGGCCGGGTTCCACGTCCCGGACACGTTCGAGGACATGCCCGAGGTCCTGGCCAAGCTGTACCAGTCGATGCTGGCCAAGGGGGAGATCGTCGAGACCCCCGAGCCCGAGGTGCCCAAGATCCCCGTGGACTACGAGTGGGCCAAGCAGCTGGGCATGGTGCGCAAGCCGGCCAACTTCATCTCCACGATCTCGGACGACCGTGGCGCCGAGCTCAAGTACGCGGGCATGCCCATCTCCGAGGTGTTCAAGCAGCAGATCGGCATCGGCGGCGTGCTGTCGCTGCTGTGGTTCCGCACCCAGCTGCCGGACTACGCCACCAAGTTCCTGGAGATGGTGCTGATGCTGACCGCCGACCACGGCCCGGCGGTCTCCGGCGCCATGAACACCATCGTTACCACGCGTGCCGGCAAGGACCTGATCTCGTCGCTGGTATCGGGCCTGCTCACCATTGGCCCGCGGTTCGGAGGTGCCCTGGACGACGCGGCCCGCGAGTTCACTCGGGCCTATGACAGTGGTCTGTCCCCGCGTGAGTTTGTGGACTCGATGCGCAAGGAGAACCGCCTGATCCCCGGCATCGGCCACAAGGTCAAGTCGCGCAACAACCCCGACTTCCGCGTCGAGGTCGTCAAGGACTACGTGCATTCGCACTTCCCCCGCACACCGTTGCTCGACTACGCCCTGGCCGTGGAGGAGGTCACCACCTCCAAGAAGGACAACCTGATCCTCAACGTCGATGGTGCCATTGCCGTGTCCTTCGTGGACATGATGCGTTCGTCGTCGGCGTTCACCCCGGAGGAGACCGCCGAGTACCTGCGCAACGGTGTTCTCAACGGTCTGTTTGTGCTGGGCCGTTCCATAGGCTTCATTGGCCACCATCTGGACCAGAAGCGACTCAAGACCGGTCTGTACCGCCACCCGTGGGACGACATCACCTACATTGTGGACTAATTGCCACCAGCCGGGGCCTAAAATTCGCTCCTGCCTTCGTCCTGTGGAGGGAGCGCTACATTCGATACTACCTAATATAATGATAAAGCTAATTGGAGCCACGGCTCGCATATACACCTAGAATTCATTAACCTTAATACTTAGAGATCAGCAGGGTGGCATGAGGGATAGGCGTGATCGCGGAATAATGGTAATCCACTTCTCTCAGCGCGTGACTACAATTCGTTTCTGGTCCACCAGATCGGGGAAGAAGAGATCGGAAAGTCCAAGTGAAAAGACGCGATTAAAGATACGTTTCCTATTTGTGAAAGCAACAGCAGTAGAACTCTCAAAAGGAGCAAATATGTTAGTCTAGCAGCCGCGTCAACATCCCTAAACATTCTATACATTCCCTAAACATCCCCTAAACATACCTTGTGGACTATTCCACGGAACACGAATGGTCTCTAAACTATCATCAGACTTATCCGCACAATATATTCGAAAAATATCCGAGCCATGCCATTAGACAGACAAACCGCCCCAGCGGTCGGGCCTCGCTCCCCCATGGTTGGGATCCAGCTAGGGCTTCCAGCATTGAACCCGCACAATTCTAATTAAAACCCGAAATTCTAGGTGTTGGGAATCCCAAGACCGGTAATTCCAAGAGCGGTAATTCTACCTTGACCGGAACTAGCATTAAGCCCGCTTGAGTTGGGGACACCTCCGGGCTGCTTCTGCCGAGGCATCGCTGCCCCTCGCCCTCCGCCCAATATTACCATGCATTATTACCCCGGATTTCAACCCTGACAGCGGACAGATATATAACCCCGAGGATGCACCGCTCCCCGCCCGGCAGCGGGAAACCAGAGCCAGATCTCCCGTCCCCGCCAATTCTGAAACACCGACCGCCATGAAAATCGCTCGCAAATTCACGGTGCCGGCTTACTGGCCCCGCAGTGACCCGCGCAGCGTGCGCTACCACAACGCCGCCCTTGACATCGTCTACACCGTCCACAGCGACCAGCCCGGCAACGTGGTTGACAACACGCCGAGGCCGCGCGCGGTGCGACGTATGAACGTGCTGTTCCTCAATGGCGGTCAGTTCACCAAGGAGAGCTACCAGTTCCACGTCGAGATGCTGCAGGCGGAATTTGGCCCCACCAAGCTCGGAAAGTGCATCGCCGTGGACCACGTGCTGAACGGCGACTCAGCGGTGCTCAACGAGGGCAAGGCGGCCGCGTTTGTGGTGTGGGAGGACCACGCGCGCGACGCCGCCGTGGTGATCCGCGACTGCCTGCGCCGGCGCGAGATCAGCCTCGACGAGCCGCTCATCGTCATCGGCCACTCTATGGGCGGCGCCGCTGCCATTGCCCTGAGCGTGTTCGAGCCGGCCCTGGTGGCCGGGCTTGTGCTCATCGACCCCACCATCCTTGGCGACGTAAACATTGCCGACCACCCGGTCATCAGCCCGGTGTCGGCCCGCATTGCTCGGTCGGCGTACCGCAACGCCCAGGACAGGTTCGTTGACTTCGCGGCCTACCAGCACTACATGGACAAAGTGTTCATCTCGTCCACCGCTCACCCTCGCATCAAGCAGGACATGGCCGACAACAACTACCTATTGCTGCCGGACGGGTCGGTGAGGTTCAAGGCCTCGGCGGCCTTCCAGGCGGGGCCCTACTACAGCTCCTTCACCATCATGGGCGTGGGTCAGTCGCTGGCCCGACGGATCCGGGCCCCGACCCTGCTGATCCACGGCGAGATATTCAACTTCAACCCGCCCGCCGACGGCGAGCTACTGGAGAACCTGATCAGAGAGTCCGGCAACCCGCTGGTCCGTCGCACCCTGATCGCCAACGCCGACCACAACGTGTGCTTCACTCACCCGGTAGAGACAATAGACGCAGCCAAGGGCTTCATACGGAAGGCCTGCGAGCTGTTCTATGACCGGGTCGAGCAGTCGCAAGACCAATACAGCGCCAGCGTGGACGAGCGGTTTGCCCGGGAAATCGATGCGATGATCAACCAGACCGGCCCGGACGCAAAATTATAGGGGCGCCGACGACCCTGCTCATTCTCTGCTGCTTGCTGTTAATTCCGGAATGCTCGATAAGGAGCGCCATAATAAAGAGGCCCATGAGTGCGATCCGTGCCACGCTAGAATTCCGTTCTCAGAGATCGAGCAGATGTCTAGTATGGGATTCCAGATAAATCCAGTTATGGATCGCTTATGTTATGGGGCTCAACGAAATCCAATATGAATCTAATACGGAATCAGTACTCATTTTGGAATCAGTATGGATCCAGTATGGAGTCAGTACTCACTGTTAAATCAGGACTGAACCCTATAGAATATGAAGTCCTTCGTATACAGTATAGTCCAATATGTGATCGCGTATTGGGTCCAGGATCGGATCGAGTATTGCAGTCAGCACTTCATCCGTTATGCAATCAGTCCTGGATCGGGAACCCCGTATCTGTGTACGTGTGTCACTAAGATCGGCCCGTCGATGCCCCGCCTGCGGTCACGCATCTCGATCCATATATCAATATCCCCAGCGCAGTCACGAGACCGGCGGTAAATAGTGGCGGCGCTGCAGTGTCTAGTGCATTCTAATTAAGTCTTATGTACATTTATTTCTTGGGCTTCTGGAACTGGATGTAGCGGGACTGCATCTCCAGCTTGGCGCTCGCCTCCGCCGCCTTCTTGCGCTCCTCCTCGTTGACGCGGCGCTCCGCCTGCTCCTTGGCGTCCTGGTACCGCTTGCGCAGCGCGTCCATGATCGAGTCGTTGGCCGCCGCCTTGGGGTCCGTGCCCATGCGCTTGTTGATCTCGGCCTGCTCGGCCGGCGTCACCATTGGGGCCAGGCCCAGTGCCTTGCGCAGCCCGGCCGACTTCAGCAGGTTCGACTGGATGATCGAGCACACCGAGTTGATGGCGAAGTAGAAGCACACGCTGGCCGGCAACGACATCGTCAGCGGCACGGCAATGAACGGCATGTAGGTGAACACCTTCTTCATCACGGGGGACACCTGGGCCGCGCCGGTCTCGCCGCCAAAGAACTTGAACGTGGCCGCGTACAGCGTGGCGGTGATGATCTGCAGCCCGCAGTACGGGTCCATGGCCGCCAGGTTGTGGAACCAGGCCAGGCCCTGGGTGGCCATGCCCTCCACCGGCACGTTGGACATGCCGCGCAGCGCGTTGAACGCGCCGAGGAAGATCGGCACGCTGAGCAGCGGCTTGGCCATGTTCATCACCTTGATGTTGTTGCTCTTCATCAGCTGGCGCCGCTCGATCATCGCGGTCTGGATCTCCCGCTGGTCCGTGGCCGTTTTCGTGCGCTCCATCAGCGCCGTCAGCTCGGGCTTGATCCGCGCCATGCGCGCCGCCGCGTCCGACGACGACAGGTACAGCGGCAGCATCAGCGCCCGCGTCGTAAGCGTCACCGCCGCAATCGTCGCCCACCACGGCAGCCCGGTGTACACATGTACGTACTCCATGGCGTGCTGGAAAATGCCCTCGGGCCACACCCACGATTGCGCCAGTCCGACGCTCTGGAAGTACCCGATCTGGTCGGCAGGCACGGCGGCGGCGTGCTGGGCCACCTGCTGCACCGCCTCGCCCACGGCCTCGGCACTGTCGCTGCCCACCTTGCCGATCTCCGTGGCAATCTCGGACTTGTGGCGCACACCCAATGGCGTCGCCGCCGTGCGCATCAGCGGCGCCGACCGCATCAGCGGTGCTGGCCGCAAAAACGGGCCGCTCCGCACTCCCAACGTTCGCGCCAGCATTGTGTGATTTTTGTGGAGTGAAAGAATAACTGTGGCTACCCTAATCATTTTCCACCACTCCCCCCCCCCAGAGGCCATCCCGCCTTGACCACAGCCATTCGCTCTGGACCGGCCACACCCCTCCTGGAAGCCAGCGCAAGCCATTTCTGCGAGGTATCCAATGAAATGTTCCGAAAGCTAGCACGACCACGACTAGCCGGGGTCCGCAATGGGGTGCCTGGCCGGCTGTGCGTAGCCGGCACTAGCCCCAGGCCGCTGGTGTGGACCCGGGCCCTGGCCACGGGCGACGACGCGGTGAGCCGGGCCCTGGACGCGACGTCCGCGCTGGCAGCCTGGCCGCTGATCCGCCAGCGCTACACGGGCGACCCCCATATCATCCCGCCCTCCGTCATGGCCCGGTTCTACGACCTGTGTGTGGCCGATCAGCACCCTCTAGTGCCGTACTGTTTCTCCCAGCTCGTCACCGTCAACCAGGTGGGAGAGCGCCACTTCGCGCTCAACTGCGACCGGCTAGTGCGCCTGCTGCTGGCCCGCGACAGCTACGAGGCCTGCGTGGCCTTCATCAGAGACATCGAGCTCGCCAACACCGGCGAGCTCATGCTGTCCTACGACACCCTGGAGGCGCTGCTGATTGCGGCAAAGTGGCACAACGATACCGACCTCGCCATGCAGGCTATGCAGATCCTGGTCGGCGCCTTCTCCAACGTATATGCCCGCACGTGGGGGCTGTTTCTCCAGCTGTGCCTGGACACAAACAGCTACGAAGCCCTGAAATGGATCCACAAAACCGCCCTGATCCCGGGCCTACTTGTGCTCGACGACGCGTCGTATCTCCGGCTGGCCCGGATCGCGGCCAAGAACGGCGACTTGCGACTGTGCGAGTGGTCCTCGTTGCGCATTCGTCGCCGTCAGCGGGCGCTGGGTGCCTCCACCTCTTTGGACGAGTCCCTTACTCTCTACGTGTACCTGATCGAGGCCGCTGCCAAAAGCTCGATGGGCTCAGACCTTCTGCTTGATGCTGCGTCGGATGCCGAGCCCGCATCGATGCATGGGTCAGCGTCCATACCTGGATTGCCATCAATGCGTGACCCCGAATCATATGGCCCCGGATCGGTTCAGGAGCCCTCCCCTCCTATGGAATCCCCTTCCAATAGCGACAAGGCGTCCCCACCTGATTCTGGCGACGCGGCCGCCTATGAGGTGACCGGGGCAGACCCGTCGGTCTCCTTCCAGACCGTGTGCCGGTACCTGATCCGGCTCGGACCCTTGGCCAACAAAGTAAGCTTTTCCGACCTGCCACAGTCTGTAGATGCGATTATGTCGGACCCTAATAAGTTCGCAGTGCTCGCGGATATCTATAACGAGCTTACCCGTCAAGCCGATTCCCCGGACAACTCCGTTGCCGATAGTGCTGACGACGCCGTGAAAACTCTTGTGTTCAACCTGCTGCTGCACGCGCTGCTGCAAAGGCCAGATCTGGAGGCCGCTCGTGCGTTTGCATTCGACGGCCGCGATAAACTAATTGCTTTCAACGAGGACTCAATTCTCAACTTTATTGATTTGGCCCAGAAAGGCGGCAGCGACCTCAAAACTCTACAGGCATTGGCTATCCAGTGCCCCACCCCGAAAGTAATGCACCGTGTCAAAAACATCGGGAAATACATCTGTACATAGCTTTAATTCTCTGATTTAATGTTAGTTATGACGATCGCCGAAATTGTGCATCACCATCAACCCCTTGGTCCCCGCGCGCATTAGTGGACCTTTGATTCGCCACTTAATAAGCGGCAAACACAGCGACGCTCACGCCCATGCTAGAAAACAGCTCTGGCTCGGTATCAACTAACAATTTCCATCTAGCAACATATATCATCGTGACCCCAAACTCCCCTATTTTGTACCCAGCCTCTCCTCTCGATGGCACGGGCATAGGCCCAGCTGTCGGTGCCGCACCGGCCTGCTACTCACTCTTAATCGAGCTTGATTGACATCTGGCGGGCGCCCCCTCAACCCAAGCCGAGAGGGGTAAGGGTGGGCACAACGTGTGGCTGCAGTCTGGTCTTTATTCTAAACGTTGGGGTTCACCAGAGACAGAGGTGGGATAAGTAATAAGCAAGGGGCCACGATTCCCCGGAAGATCGGTAGGTGGGATGCTGCACAAGTCCGATCGTATCGACAGGTTAGTCGTCGATTACGCATCCCACGAGCACATTGCGATACTCACCACTTTGTTGCTGGCCATGCTGATACAGAAACCCTCATGGCAACGCCGACCAGTAACAATGTTGTGGTAGTGGGGCTCTAAACAACCCCTCTCCTTACCCCACACAGCAGTTAGAACCCTAGCCTTAAGGCTGCCTCCACCCACTAAAACTCCCGCTAGATGTGGAACAACGATACCCGAGCTCTGCCGATTACTATTTCCCCGTGTGCGACTATAAGGGCACGTTAATCTTCCGAATTTGCCGAAGTTCGCCCCGTCACATACATTGGCGCAAAGTTCCCGAGAAGACCGATCTGAGGCTAGTGGTCTTATATAAACCGACAATTGAACCCAATCCAAAATTACAAGTGAGTTTCCCCACCTTTGGCCAAGCCTCGAAACCACACCACCCCTCACCTCACCACACCATAAAATTTATACTAACCACTCCATCTTCACAAGAAAATGGTTAAAGCAGTTGTTGCTGGAGCGGCTGGCGGAATTGGCCAGCCTCTCTCTCTTCTATTGAAAGCGTCGCCGCTTATTGATGACCTTGCATTGTATGATGTCGTGAACAGCCCCGGTGTTGCTGCCGACCTCTCCCACGTTAGCACCGTAGGGAAGGTGACTGGTTACCTGCCCGAAAATGATGGTGTAAATGAGGCCATGAAAGGCGCCGATATTGTAATAATTCCTGCCGGTGTCCCGCGCAAGCCAGGCATGACCAGAGATGATCTTTTCAAGATCAACGCTAGCATTGTGGCAAATCTGGCTGAGGCCATCGCCAAGAACGCCCCCAAAGCATTCATTCTTGTTATTTCCAACCCTGTCAACTCCACCGTTCCGGTGGTGGTTGAGGTCCTCAAGAAGCACAATGTTTTCGACGCCCGTAGAGTCTTTGGCGTGACCACCCTGGATACTGTGCGTGCCAAAACCTTCATTGGCGAGCTCACCAAAACTAATCCCAAGGATGTTCAGATTCCCGTGATTGGAGGGCACAGCGGCAATACCATCGTGCCCGTTTTGTCCCAATCTTCCCCTTCTGTTTCTCATATTGATGCGGAGACTAGAAAGTCTCTGATCCACCGCATTCAGTTCGGTGGTGATGAGGTTGTTCAGGCTAAGGCCGGTGCAGGCTCGGCCACGCTATCTATGGCATACGCGGGTTTCCGCTTTGCGGAATTCGTGCTGAACGGTTTGCAGGGCAAACCTTCTAAGACGGTTTCATATGTGTACTTGCCGGGTATTCCTGGTGGTGACGAGGTCCGCAAGGCTGTTGGCGTTGATTACTTCGCCGTCCCTGTGGAACTTGGTGCCAACGGTGCCCAGAAGGTGGAGAATATCCTACCCAAGTTGGATGCAAATGAGTCCGAGGCGGTCAGGGTGGCCATTGATGGTCTCAAAGATAACATCCAGAAGGCGCTTGATCTTTCTGCGCCCGCTCCCTCCAAGTAAGTATAGAACATGGCGGCATCGCGGTCCCCATTATTTCCCTTTCTGTTATCGGACAGAGTACTAATCCTACCTATAGAATCTAGCCTAAATAGACCGAGAATGAGAAAATGATATCACTTTTTTCAAACAAGTCTCTCTCTAATCATAAAAATAGAACTCTTCTCTAAGAGAAACCGCGTTACAGATAGCCTCCGCATCGATTCCAAAAGCATGTACTGTACAAAAGGCAATTCACTTAGCATTAGTGATCCACGCTACCCGCATAATGATCAAAGCCCACGTGAAATGGACAGAGTTGCCCTCGCATGAACGAAGGATCTCAAAAGCGACATGCTGATGAAGGAGATGACGGAAAATGACGTTATCACTACACTAGGGTTACTCAACAAGCATTGTTATACGCCAATGACACAGCTAGCTGAGTGTTAGGTGATGTGTCAGCGCGCATGTATTTCTATGACGGTATGCATGTGGCCAACGGCTCGCCGTCCTGGCTCAGAGACACAACCCGAAAATTATGATATCCCCAAGTCACTGACAGGGATGGCTGATAAGGAAAAAAAAGTATCGACTTAAGGATCCGTCAGCTTAGTCTCTTGGTTGCTAAACTGCGGGTTCTTGATTGCAACCCAGAGCATTTGCTGTTCATATAATTCCCGCTGATGTCTGTGAATGCGAAAGACTGATGTGTGAATGCCACACACAATCCGTAATTGTGGTATCATTTATCACGTGAAATCTGAATTATCTGCCATCACTCATCTGTCTCTCGATCCCTGGGCTCGGGTTATGTATGTGCGGTGCTCCGACGTTGAACACGGACATATATTGATTGCACTCACGTGTGAATTACCTCGCCAGGCTATTTAAGCCCCTCGGTTCTTCACCAATGCGATATCAAATCCATTTGAGGATACACTTCTGAACATAGTCTCCAACATGTCTTCCACTTTCATCAAGCAGATCGGTGTTCGCCGTACTATCTACGCTCTTTCCAAGGATAACTTCCCCCTCAAGAATGAGCAGGTCGTCAAGATCGTTGAGGACATTGTTGCTGCGACTCCCTCTGCATTCAACAACCAGACCAACCGTGCTGTCGTTTTGTTCGGTGACAAGCACGACAAGTTGTGGAATGACATCGCCTACAACGCTCTGAAGGCTATTGTTCCCGCTGGTGCGTTCGAGGCCACTTCTAAGAAGCTCCAGGGGTTCGCTGGCGGCTACGGTACTGTCTTGTTCTTCCAGGACAGCAGCATCGTGCGTGACTTTGAGGGTAAGTTCCCTACCTTCGCTGCTAACTTCGGTCCTTGGGCTGAGCAAAGCAGCGGTGCTGCTCAGATCAACACTTGGACTGCTTTCGCCCTTGAGAATGTGGGTGCTAACCTGCAGCACTACAACGAGTTGATCTATGAGAAGGTCGCTGCTGAGTTCAAGGTTCCCGCCCACTGGAAGCTCAGTGCTCAGCTTGTGTTTGGTGCCAAGGCTGGTGAGCCCGGCGAGAAGACTACTCTCCCTGCTAGTGAGACTGTGAAGGTCGCCTAATCGAGAACGATTCAATTTCGAATTCATATAAAATGCATGTATCTACTTTATCAGTTCTTTTAAGTGTTTGATTCTTGTATTCAGCTGTGTTAAGTATTGAAGATTTCAGTCGTATGTCAACAGTGTTCCGCTGTCCCCTGGTCGGTCAATTGGATATTAAAATATTGTGACGACTACAGGATAGACAGCGAACTTCTGACTATCATCCCTGCGCCTAGATGCTCTCGACCCCACAGTAGCAACCCAGTGTGGGGCAAGGGAACTTCTGGGAAACACCTTATTATACTTATAAGGAACATTAAGCTACGCTCTACTTCTCTCTTGAGGCACGTCTATTCTCGTCAATTAAAAATGTTCTTCTGTATCCCTATACCATTGCCTGCTAATGGTTGCTGCGCGTTCTTTGCTGCCATTTTCACATGCTTCGGTCTTTTCGGAGCCGCTGAGGCTGCAGCTTGAGTGGATCAGAACATAGTCCGGCGCCAATTTAAATGCGAAACTCCCTATTGTGTCAGTTTGCCGCTGTTCCTGTAAGAATTCTGTGCCCATATCCGCGTGTGATGAACAACAAGTGCTCTTGCAGTCAATTTTACCACTTTCCTCAAACCAAAAGTACGCTTCTGCTATCCATTCTGCACCCTAGCCATATAAACCCCAGCCCTATTGCTAGTACTGGGAATTAAGATTCTATGTATTAACGGCTCGGAAATTGTAATGAAAAGGTCGGCCCACATTCGAGAGGTTGACTTGGACAGCGATGATACTCTGATTCATGACGGCCCAACTACCTCTGATGGTCGCACAGTGGAAAAGCGGGCAAGGTCAGGTAGCCCTCCCTTGTATGTAGGACCCCTAGTTTTCACGGGGAATGGTCATGGTCTCCAAACGGCTGTATTCAACGCTCAGCCATCAATTATGCCGGGCGTGCACCGTCTTACCTCGCCGGAACCATCGCCATCTGTGCGACTGTGGTCACCGCATCTTGCCTTTCCTCAGTTTATCGAAGCTAGCCTGCAGCAGGTTCTTCAGGCTATTAACGGAAAATGTATCTTTCTATTCGACACGCGCAAAGACGCTGCAGAGGTGTTGTTAGGAAACCTCTCGGTTGTTCATTTCTTAAGCCAATCAGAGACGATCCGCAAGTTCGGTATCTTCTGCAGCCGGCAGCCGCTCGGTCAGGACTTGACTGGCCTGCCTGTGGCATATGTTCAAGATCCGAACTGTGTTTTGGCCCAGTTGTGTAAGTTTCACGATTATTTGGGCCCGTCGGCCGTGCTGGCCAAGGACGGGCAAGTCGTGGCTACGTGTATGCTTAGTCGATCTCCGGAGGCAGTGCTGGAGACGTTTGAGCAGTGGGCTACAATTTGAAAACTGACACTCTTTTAGTGCTGTGGAAAGCCAATATTTGTGTCAGGCCCACCGGGCAAACAAAATGAAAACCCTCACTTACTCGCGAGGTCCATCGCTTCCTCAAGAATATTCTTGTTATCCCAAACCACCGGTCATGAATTGGCTAGTAAAACCGTGTAATAGCTCTGAAAGACGAAGTCTTCATATGAATTATACACTCATAAGGAAAGTAATTATCTGATTTGTTGTTTTCATGTTAATAATGCAACAAGCTGTATAGAAGAATAGAATCACTTAGTGTCAAGCTGACCGCTCTCAGAAAAATTCAAGGGCATGTCTGTTAGCATACATCATTCAATTAGCCCTCACACCGGGGTTTAAGCACACCCATTCTCTAGATGTGATGGATGTGTAAATTAAGCTATTACGTCCATAGTTTGCGATAACTATTATATTTCTGTGCTGTCCCCCAAATTCATTAGAAGCGATAAGTTCAGGTGTAGCAGGTCAACTGTCGTTGCACACCTAGCACCATAGCACGATGCCTTAATTAATAAGCCATCGCGGAACCCTTCGTAGGTATTTAGTAGATCATGGGCTAGGACGTTTTTTCCTTCAGTTTTAACGATTGACTACCGTCTGTGGACGTGCGGCGGCTGCGTTCTGTAGCCAGCGTGTGAAAGCAGCCACATGTGCACTTTTGGAACTCCGTCAAACCTCTCGGTGAGACGGAGTCACTGCCCAGGTGGAAGGTGTGTCAGTCGGAGATAGAATGTCCAATATAATCCCCGAGTAACTACTGTCTTTTAGGCAGTCTGTAGCGACTTGGTTTCAGTGCGGACGACATGTGTAGGTTCAATATAGCTATTGTTATAGTGGAAAGTTAGTGCTGCCTAAAAAGACGAGGCGATGCGTTGACGCCCGGGAGGATGCCGAGAAGTACACACTGTTCATATGTAATTCAGTGGAAGCGGCTCTGGATAATCTGGAGGATCTTGTATGAGATCAAGGCGATTAGACCAGCGCCAGCGATAACACCGAACTTCTGTTGAGTGGTCAACATACCGAGGAAAGGATAGGGGTAGAAGCCATTGACCGACGCCGTCTTTTCGAACCACCACCAATAGGAACCCGCGACGGTGGCCATAAGCATGGCAGGCCAAATAATCGAGTAGCGCCACGGCGTCTGAAAGAGCACGGTGGCCGTGTAGAATTGCAGCAAAGCCGGGTATAGATGCAGTTTGCGGTCAAGAGCCGGGCCGATACCTTGGGAAACCCGCTTGTCCAGCAGCAGACTGCCATCGTAAAACTTAAGTGGCCAGTACAGCGAAGAAATGACGACTTCTAGAGGGGCGCTCACCATCAGCAGCACATTTTGAATACTCCGCAGCACCCGCAGATTGGTGAGCAAAGCAAGGACTGAGAACACTTGCTGAAACAGGGACGTGACAATGCCCAAAATCGTCAGGAATTGCAAGTGTCCACCATAAGCCTGCGCAATTATGGTGTTCGACTTTGTGAGAATAACCTCTTGAATGGCCGAGGAGTAGAGCCAAACAGCGGAGGCCGAGGTCGCCAGTGCGAGCACGAACTTGACTTTGTGCATTTGCAATTGGCACCGAGGTGTAGCCGGTAAAGGTGGTGGGGTAAGTGTTATAGAGCCGCCGGGTAACGGTATTAACTACCCACACAGGCCAGACACACACAAACCCCAACCGCCGGACGGGTCAATAAACCTTGTAAGAGGGGCCTTGCATTAGTGGACCGTATTTCGGTTCCAGTGCCCTGATGGGTTTAGCAGATCGGTAGGTAAAGATCGATGTTTGATGAGACATCCGATTACCGAATGGTTACTAGGACAGCGATCGACCGTAGATTGATGTCATTAAAGATAATAATTAGTATGCTAAATATACAGACTTATCGGACTCGCCCTTGGTTCACTCCGTTCGGGACTTCTTTCCACCTCGCTTGGGCGTGTACGCAGCAGGATGGAGTCGTCGGATATGCTGCTGTTTATGAGTCGCGGCCTTGCGGCCCTTGAAATCCCGGCCACAGATCTGACACACCTCAACCCGATAAATCTGGCTATTGTCGGCCGGCGAAGCTGGCGTGGTGGCCCTGGACTCCTCGATATTCGGCGATCCCATCGGCACGCTCATGGGGGTCGGAGTGGGGCCCATGGGCACAGGGGAGCCGGCGGCTGAGCCCATGTTACCCATGGCTGCTGAGTTCATGGCACCGAGTACACCCGGGACCCCATTGGCGCCATTGGGCAGCCCGGGAACGCCCGGTGGCCCTTGAGGCATCACGCCAGGAACCCCTGCAGGCGAAGGTATCTTGCCCTGCATCATTGTGACGCGTTTGAGCATGTCGGCATTGTAGTTGGGATCGTTCATGTGGGCGTTATCCATCCGATTGATATCGTCAGGGAGCGGGCCACCTGCAAGACCGTCAGCTGGCCAATTCTTTCCGTCTGGATGCACACCGGCAGGTAGGCTATTATTATCACCGCTGCCACCGACCTTCGGCATCGCGGCGTTGGGGCCATTGGGGGTGCTGGTGCCCGATTGCTGGACGCTGCCGTTGGGTCCTGCTGGGAATGGACCTGGTGGCGGCGTGCGCGAGTCCAAGCTCTTTCCGCGGTTGCTATTATTCCCGTGTAAATTGTGGGCCACAGGCACGTTGGGACGCACCCCACCAACGGTATGATTGATAGGATTGGCCGGGAGCTGGCCCGTACTAGCGAGCTGGGAATAGGCGACCCGCTGCTGTTCGCTATAAGGAATCGATCCCACTGGACTGAGGACGCCCGTAACGGGAATATGGGTGAGTAAAGTGTGCTGGAGAGGCTCCGGATTCACAAATCTGTGGGCATTAGATCCAAGGCCTGGCTCGGCGCCTGATGAGGGAGTGCGTTCATTACCGGCCAGCTTAGGGTCCTCAGGGTAGAAAGGAATACCGTCGACTGCGTCTATAGAGTCGCAGATGGCCAGGAGGCCAATGCTGTCGTAATATGAGGGAGCAGTAGTCGTCATAAAGCGGCAATCCTACTGCTGGTTTGCAGGCGACTGAGATGTTTCGGTGCGGAACGTGGTGTGGTATCGAAAATGAAGGGTGCGCGTCGTTAGTAAGGATTGGGATATTATTTAGTACCCACCCAGTTCGTAGACCGGCATCCCCTCGGCAATCTACAAGTAATGGCGTCCCATTAGGGGCGCTTTCTTTAAAAGTCAGCTTTAGTAAAAAGAGATTCAGACTGCCCTGTGACTGTGTTCATAGAGATTTCAAGAAAAAAAAAAATAACTTATGTTGTGAAGATTATAAATGCCCCTCGGCCACGCCACGGGGCCCGAGGCATGCTAATGTCGCGTAGCGCATCCCTGAATAGCTAATCTGTAGGTATACAATTGACAAGACAATGTTTTTGACTACGTACCCACACACGCATTGCTTTCATACTATTATCCAGGGGCTACCGGGAGCAAAAAACCACTTACCTAGGAGTCACCGAGTATCACGGTAGGCTCCTCCGTAAATGGAATGGAGGGCAGATCGTCTAATCCACTCAACAATGCACGTATGACCGAGGCTTGTCTCCCGATCGGTAAATGAAATTTTGGTGGTTCGTGAAGCTCATAAGAATCATCAGTGCAGAGAATAAATAATTGTATCATTATATCTAAACCAACAAAACCGCATTCACAGTGCCGTCCCGGTCCGGTTCGTTAGTGATCTGGGCATACTTACCCCACACAACCTTACCACCGGCGGTTACGAGACCCAATTCACTGACATTGACCTCGATAATAGTACCTCGGGTGAGCACGCCCAACTGGGTGTACATTGGGCTCTGAGGATTCTTTTTCACAGACAATATGGGCAAGTTCACCGTGACGCCGAGCTCAGGATGTGTGACATTGGCCTTCTTCTGACGAAGCGCAGAGGGGCGAATAATTCTTTCCATTTTAACCGGTCTTCGTGTAAAGCCGTCGCCCACGAACGTATGCTTTGTGATCATGCGCTTCCAGCTCTTGTTTTCACGTTTACCAGTCTTGAGAGCCTTGAACATCTCATCCTCCGAAATTCCACGCACTTTTGGTAGTGGCACAGTGAATTTATCGGCCTTCTCCAAGCGCTTCTGCTTGATGCTGGAACTCAATGCCTTAGCGGACTTGGGGTCCTGACGATCCAGCAAATACGCAGGCAGAGCTTCACTACTAGGAGCCTCGTCTCCGCCACTGCCCTTGACCTTGGACTGTTCGTGCTGCCTCAGCTTCTTCTTCATCTCCGCCTTCTCAGCATAGCGCTTCTTCGCGAACATCTTTGCTCGGTGGCCGCGCAGGTTCTGAGCATCCTTGGCCACCCGATGTCCCTCCCGGGCCTCGCGCTTACGCTTACGCTCTTCGTAATCCAAGCGGCGGCCATACTTTTTGATATGATCCTCAATGTACTCGTTCTGCGGCATTCGGTCGAATAATAATCGTGTGGTTTTCCTGACCTTGAGGACCTCACAATGACCTCTGGTATACGAATAAAATTATTTTTCAGGGTACGGGCGGAACCTGCCCTTGAAAAAAATATGGTGCTGAACCATCATACTGTTATGTTCAAAAAGACTGGCTGGTCAATTATCTGGTAATATCCATCTAATTCTCAGTCCCGGACCCGCACGATTGATGGACCAGACCAATCCAATCATCTCGCAAATATCCTCGCTGTTAAGCGAAGATAAATTATTCGATCACCAAACGCTCAAGGATACCCAGGATGGCATCTCCCTGCTCGCTCTAAAGAATGAGTCCCTGCTCTCTTACATCACAAACCTTCTACTTCTATCCGCCGCGCAGATAGAGCAGAATAATGATGTGTTTTCACAAGCCCGAGATGCTGCAATTGAGC
>JANIWM010000074.1:0-32173 GCA_030555655.1 Starmerella floris
TATACATTGCGAATATTTCAATACACTCTTCAACCATCGACCGCACGCCGCTGCCCCGTCGAGATCGCCGGCCAGGCCGAGGCCGGGCCCGGCCGGGGGATTATGGGGGCTGCTATTACTGGTTTTGGGGGCGGCCGGCAGGCTGGCCGGATCCGGGCCCAGGGGGTTGGTGGCCGGGGCCGCGGTCTTCAGCGCCGCCGGCTGCTCGGGCTCGGGCTTCACGGAGCCGCGGTGGCTGGTGCTCTGGCTGGCGCCGGCACTGTGGCTTGCATTATGGTTGGCACTGAGGCTGGCACTGCGGCTGGCACTGTGGCTGCTACTGGCGCTACTATTAACCCCATTGGGACTGGTGTAACCGCCTGCGTGGCTGCCGGGGTGGCTGTCCGCATGACCGCTGGCGGTTGCCGTGGTGCTGGGGTTGCCGCCATGGGTGCCCGCGGGGTTGCTGTGAGCGCCGGTTGCACCGGAGGGGCCCGTGCTGCTGCCCGAGCCGCTGCGGTGCCGCGGCTTGCTGGCACGGCGGCCCTTTTCGGCCAGCGGCTTGGCCTTGCCCGCCGGCTTGACGTCGAGATCGCCGTTGTCCACCACGTCGACGCCGTCGATGGCGTCGCCCGCCGCGTCCTCGGGCTTGTACGCGTCCGCCGCCTCGTCGTCGTCGCCATTGACCTTCCCCTGCATGGGCAGCACAAACGTGAAGGCGATCTGGTGGATCTGGACCTTGGTGGAGTCGCGCAGCGGCACGGTGCTGCCCGTCTCCACAAACACGTCGCCGACAAACGCGCCGTTGCGGCCGATCACCGTGAGCTCGAAGCGCTGCGTGGCGAAGTTGTAGAAGATCTTGGCGTGGCGCCGCGAGATCGCCTTGGCCGGGCCGAGATGCACGTCCACGTCGGCGGTCTCCGAGCCCATCTCCGCCTTGCGGCCCAGCAGCACCTGCAGCGTCTGCACGTAGAACGTGAACGAGTCGAAGTCCAGCCGCGCGTACGCGCTGACCCGGTTGGCGTCGTCGTCATGGTTGTTGTCCATGGACGGCGGCAGGTTGTCCGGGTTCAGGGCCGGGTCCGAGTTCAGGCCCGGGCCCGGGTTCAGGCCATGGGGTGGGCCCTGGGTGCTGGCGCTCAGCCCGGGATGCTCGATTATGTGGGTCTGGTCGCCCAGGGCCTGAGTGTGGTCGTCTATGGCGTGGGTCCGGTCGCCCATGGCGTGGGCGGGATCGCTAATGCCGGAAGAGGGGACGGTGATGCCGTGGGGGTGGTCCTTGATAGCGGCAGGGTGGTCGCCGATAACGTGGGGGTGGTCGCCGATTGCGGTTGGGTGGTCGCCAATGCCCTGGGAACGCTGGCCTATGGCGGGCGGGTCGAGACTGTGGGGGTGGTCCCCGGCCGGGGCGGACGGGGGCGCCGCATTGGGCGGCGCCGGGCCCATTGCCGCCTTGGCAGCGTCCAGGCGAGGCGTGGCCGACCGCGACGTGGTCACCGACCCGGCCCGGCTGCCCGTGGGCGTGGCCGAGCCGGGCGGGGCGTGGTCCGGGGCCAATGGGTTGCGGCCCAGGGCCGGCGCGCTGCCCGGGGTGTGGGGCGTTCCCTCGCGAGTGGCCGCGTCGTCGATGTTGTCCAGATCCAGCTGGTCGAGCTGGGCCAATTGCTGTTTGAGGTGGGGATCGAGTGCGTGCCCGGTGAGCAGGGCGTCGAGGTCATTGGCGGGGTGGCTGTCCAGCGCCGGGTCCACGGCGGACTGGGGCAGTCCCACCGGGCCGCCGGCCCCGGACTCGCTCCCTGGTTCCCCAATGTTCATGTTGCAACGAGGTCTGGAAAATCCGTCCGCTGGGGAGCCGTTCACGCTATATGATTTGGATTCTGAAAAAAATTCCTTAGTCAGGGGGGAGACTAACCTTCAGGGTGCGCTCACCCCTAGCCCCCCTGCCCTTCCTATAACGGGATCGATTAGGGGTCCTGGTGGAGTTGGGCCGGATCTACTTCCGATGTGGAGATTCCTGAAGCCGCGTCGACTTGGCGAGTCGGTTTGGCTCTGCACCAGCAATTGCGCCTTGGCGACTTGGGGCCGGTAGCCGCGGCCTTCCTATGGCGAGCGTGAGGCACAGAGCCGGTCTATCTGCCAGCCTATTCGGGGCAAGCCACCACCATAGGACGTATGATACGGAGGCACTGAGGCACGGGGCAGATCCTTTGGTAAGTGTAGTATAGCACGACTATATGGTGAACTTGGTTGGCGGGCGAGATATGAATACAAAATCGATGGGCTCAGTACGGCGGGGATGGTAGCTTAAACTTATGTGGGGACCTCGGGCCTAGTGCAATTCGGGACAGGTAGGCCCGGCATCAACGCCAGGTGGATCGTATAGTCGCCATGGGTGTACGGTCGACCGGTGTCTGGTGATCGTCATGTGTCCGGCCATGTGCACATTTGCAGCGCAGATGATTCGCGAATCCGACCTATTTGTCAGGGCGTTGTTTCATTGACCTGCTGCAACCCTGGGCTGGGTCCCGGCCGGAACATGGCAAAATGCGTCCAGGCATTCCCGTTAATCCGAAACCAGCACCTGTGGCGGGCACGCGTAGACCAGCCGCACTTGTTTCAATGTAGTGTAGATACATATGTGTATATAATACGTATATATGAGATCCACACGGCAGCCCCTCGGAGCGTTAGCAAGCATATGGACTGCGGGTCCGGGTATATTAATGTCCTCGAGGGTTCGCCCTCAGCGACAAGGGGTATCGAAATTACTATTGTACAAGGCAGCCGATTCCGCGGAATCTAGGGGCTGCTCTGGGATTGCTCGCGCAGCGCGGCCAGGGCCTCGTCGAACCCTTGGAAGGACCGGTTGAGGCACAGGTTGATGACATGGCGGACCTTGCTGAGGCGCGGGGCCACGTCGGGATCGAAGCTGTCGAGCGGCTTGATCTTGTCCATCCACAGCAGCCGCTGCGTGGCGTTCTTTGCCGAGCAGTACGGCTCCATCCCAGTGGCCATAAACGCCAGGACCAGCCCAAGCGCGTATATGTCACTGCCGAACGACGGCAGCGTGGCTTGCTTGCGCACCAGCGGGTCCGTGTAAACGGGGGACCAGGCAAAGCCCTCGATGAGGTCCTGGGCCAGCACCGACGCGGGCTGCATGCTGATGGCGATGGCGCCGCTGAAGTCAGCAATGACCAGCTGGTTGCTGGCGGTGCTGATCAGCACGTTGTCCGGCTTGATGTCGGCGTGCACCACGTTCTGCTGGTGGATGAACTCCAGCCCGTCCTTGAGCTGCTGGGACCAGTCGACCCAGGTGGCCATGCCCACCAGGGGCTGGCTCATCACCCGGAAGTCGAAGAAGTCCAGGCTGTCGGGGTCGACCTGGAACTGGGGCGACCGCACCACCTGGTCCAGCGACGAGTCGTACAGCTTGAACACAAAGTGGTCGGTCTCGCTGAGCTCCGGGTAGAACTTGACCACGTTGTCGCTGCCGGCCCGGCCGGGGCGGTGGCTGCGGGCCAGCAGCTCCAGCACCTCGCGCTCGTGGGCGAATAGCGCCGGGTTGGTGCTGGGCAGCCGCACCTTGACGGCGTAGATCTCGGTGCTGGTGTAGGCCTGGTAGGTCTGGCTGAACGAGCCCTGGCCGATCTGCTTGCCGATGGCCAGCTCCCCGACCCGGGCCTGGGGCGACGACCGCTTGGATCCGGTGCGGCGCAGCGACGACTGGCGCGACGGCATGCGCAGCGGCGCAAACTCCGCCCCGGCCACCCGCACGGGGGCGTCGGCAATGGGCAGGATCGGCGACATCGGCATGTCCGGTGAGCTGGGCGACAGCGGCGAGTCGGCGAACGACGGCAGCGTGCTGTCCAGCGTGGGCGAGGCCCACCGCGGCAGCTGCTGGGTCTGCGGGGTCTGGGGCGGGGCCAGGTCTTCGGTGTCGCTGGCGTACGAGATGATGCTGGCATCGCCGGTGTGGACGCCGTGGGCACGGCTCTGGTCGGCGCGGCCGGGCGCAATGCCGGGCGCCGCGTCGCCACCTCGCAGCGGACCGGCCGCCGCGGTGGGGGAAGGGGCAGGTTCCCAGCTAGGGGCGGCCGGGCCGGGCTTTGCTGAGGCCGGGGCCAGCTGGGGGTCGTCCAGAGACATGTGAAGCATTTCCGTGCGCAGACGCGAGTTCATCAGCGCGCAAGGGGTCCACGACACGGGGAAGAGCGATGGCGGCGGGGGAGGCGGCAATTGCTAGTGGCCGTTGGAAGGGAATGCCGGCAACACCACTGCCACTATGTGTGGGGTAAGCCGTGAGGGGAAAGGGGGTATCAAATCAAGCCAAGCGGGGTACACTGCGGGGCCTGCAGCAGTCAAGTTTGCTGGCTATGTTGGCGGACTCAACTTGGATGAATTCAGAATGCGGGTATAAAGCACACTCACTGCCGGCCGGACGTTCGGAAAAAAAATGACTACGAAGAGGTATGGATGAGGGTACGTGCGGTACGACCAGACCTTACTTCAGCTAAGATGATCATCATTCTAGGGTATGCGGAATGTGGACCCACTCACTTGACCGGAATGGCGGGTGGAGTGTGTCGTTATCTGGAGCCTAAAATCCCGCCCCAACCCTGGTATTCCGCTGGTCAGTCTCTGCCGGATGCAGTCATGCAGGCATCCATCCCAACTGGCCATGAATGGCCATGCTGTGCTCCCCACGTGGGGAGCAACTTAGCCCGCTCGGGCCCCATGGTTGGGACGGGCGCCGAATGGCCCACGCTTATTTGGGAACTAGTTTATATGGACCTATTTCCTGATACTTTACATCATCGCTGACCAGCAGCTGGCCGGTATGCCCTTCAGATTTTGGAGAAAAACACTGTGAAGTGCAGCCTATCACTGTGCGCGGGATCCCAAGGAATGTGGGTCACGTGGGGGTCCCTTACATTTTGTGACTAACCGACGATGTCCGCCTCCGGAAATGGCACCTGCACAGGGAACGGGCCAAATGTATGGATAACTTCTCACGAAAGAAAAATGTACCCACCACAGTAGGTTTGAGCTGTGCTGAGTGTCTGGAGCCCGTAACCGTTGTCATTGTATCTGTGTAGCCGGTTTCTAAAAGGCCACACGGTCGGTCAGGCATGATTAGGGTACCGTTACCCGCTCAAGCCTACGGAGGGGACGGGTTAGGCGGGGGTATGCGTCCAAGCGGTACTGAGGTACGGGATAGGCTTTGGGCCGGGGGCTATGGGTGGGTCGATATGTTCCCTGGGCTGTGGGTCCTAATCGACAGACGTAGTTCCTGACATGGGAGAGGTCGGTGCATTCACTGCATTATTCCTCCCACCATCAGGGATCCTTTCGTGCTATAAGACACAGCACCACCGTTGAGAATTATTCAGACGTACGTTCGCTTAAAAAATCTCCTCCAAAGGCGGCTAATCGATTTGGTGAATTAGACCCCATAATAAAATTATGTAGGTCTTAAACGACTTATTATTAATTACCGCAGGAACTAATCTGCAATCGCTACCTATAGAAAAAGAGCGCATACCGGCACAAAACCTAGCGTAGTGTCCATTAGGCGTTTTTCAAAATTCGTAGTATTATGATTGAAGCCACCCCCACACCACTCGTGACTGCATGATGGTGCGTGATACTGGTGGGTTTCATTGCATATGAGTGGTTTCGAGTCGCAGGTGGGTCTCAAGGGTACCGACAGGTCTAATTTCTAGTCAGAATGTTATGCCGTCAAAGTTCCAGAAATATTTCGTGGTATGGGCTGGTGATAAGCGGCTGCCAACGCTGTGCATGGCAGCCTCGAGGGTAGTAGAGCTCGAGGGTAGTCGATACTCGATGGTACTAGGCAAGGGGGGTAAAGGCTACGAGGAAGAGGATCGAGACCGAGACCGCAGTATGCGACACCTCCTCGTCAAGGACGTGACGCCAGCTTTAGAGGAATACAGTGTTCATGTAAATATTGAGCTTCTTTTCCAAGTGAACTCCGGGTCTTGTGATTGCGCCCGAGGTCCCAAGTCATGTTAACACTCTCCGAAACTCGCTAGTTCTAAATGGAGTGCAAATGGGGTTCATCGATTCGCTCTGAATGCCAATCTTCTAGTCATTTTCGTGCTCGATGGAACTCATGTTTAATAGGCTTTGTTGGTTTTGTTGTTGACGGCCTTTGGCCGCTTTTTGGCTTGACAACCTTCCTTTTTTCCTTACCAGCCTTCGTTCCAAGGCAGCCAGCCTTAGTGCTGGGACTGTGGGGGGTAGGGCCATTTACCCATGCTGTGGGCCATTTGGGAGCGGGCTCCGTCGAGCATCACGTGGGAAACACCGGCTTCATAAATTTCACCCAGCCGCCCGTACGACCCGATGAGCATGCGTTCGTTCAGCACCTCCGCCTCGGCGCTCGGCCGGACCGCGGTGTCGATTGTGCCGCCGGTGCACCATCTTGTCAAGTTCAAAAAATCCCAGCTGTCGCCCAAGGCGCGCCCGCCCAAGTCGTGGATCACCTCGGCCGGCTACAAACCCCAGGTCACCCACCCCGACCGGGTGCGGCGACACTACCTGGACACCCTGGAGAGCGACCTGCTGCTCATGGGATACAAGCATGGCGAGACCCGGGTCCCCGGCCACAAGCCGCGACCGCGATCCAACACCACCCCCTTCGAGGTGTACCAGCCGATGCGCCCGGCGTTTGGCCAGAGCCAGGCCACCAAGGACATCAAGCCGCGGACCTGGGCCAACGTGCCCGAGCTGGAGAAGATCACGCTCAACTGCTTTGTGCCCCAGGCCACCGGCAACCACGACCTGGCCGTGGCCGCCAAGGCGATGCTGCAGCACATCACCGGCGTCAAGCCCCAGACCGTGTTTGCGAAGACGAACCAGCCGAAGTGGATGCTGCGTCCCGGCATGCCCGTGGGCGCCAAGACCGCGCTCAAGGGCGAGGCGATGTCGCAGTTTGTGAGCACGCTCACCGAGCTGGTGCTGCCCCGATCCAAGACGTTCAAGCATATTCCCGCCACCAGCGGAGACCGTAACGGCAACATCTCGTTCAAGTTGACGGCCAACGACATCCGGTACTTCCCCGAGATTGAGGGCAGCCTGGAGCTGTGGCCAGACACCTTTAGTGTGGATGTGCAGTTCCACACCTCGGCACAGACCGACGACGAGGCCCGCACGCTGCTCAGCGGCTTCGGCTTCCCCGTGGCCCAGAAGCAGAAGACTGACGAATAGAACAGGGACCGGTTCCCCCTTGCACATACGAACTACCCCTACATAGCTTGTAATCATGGTAAACTAACGGCCGGCCCGGTGCTTGCGGGTGCGGTTTGAAATAAATTACGACGCGACGCCTGAAGAAGGAGGCGTCCGATGGGAATATGTTGTTTGCACTGATTTAGGTCAGCGCTTGTGACTGTTGACGTAGGCCACCAGGTAGGAGCACGGAAGGCTGTATACAGGGAATGGCAGTGTGGGAACAGCGGTAAGGAATAGTGAAGGGCTAGTGATACTGGGGGAACTGAGTCGAAGAATATAAGCCATTAAAAGGAAAGCACCCGTAACTGAACTAAAAATCCTTGCAAAAATACGCAAATTACATCAGCGCTTCCTCGGACGAAAACAAGCCGGCTTGTCCACCGTAAACAAATTAATTACCCCATTGGGGGTTTTTCACATGAACAGTCGAGAGCGGGCGGGTGACATAAGCCACCACTACCATGTTGGACTCGCAATGGTGGTCCAAACAGAAGGCGGAACAGGAGCAGTTCCGGGCGGTGACGGGGTCTAATTTGGCTCGCGAGCTCGGCGATGTGGACGCGCTGCTCAGCAACCTCGCGCTGGCCCGCGACCGCCGCGTGCGTCTCATAGTCGACGAAGGCACCGCCCAGCAGGAACGGCGGCGCCACGCCGAGGAATTACAGCGCCTCGAGGCCCGCAAGGCCGAGGAGACGCGTCTGTTCAAGCTGGAGCAGGAGAAGCAGCAGCGCCAGTCGGAATTGCGCCAGGCCCAGGCCAGGGCCGAGCAAGAACGGAAGGCCCGGCTAGCCAAGGCCGAGGAGGCCGAGCAGGCGAAACTAGCATTAGACAAGAAGCAGGCCGAGGAGGCGGCGCGCCAGGCTGAGAAAGCCCGGGTTGAGAGGGAAGCCAAGGCCCGTAAAGACCGCGAGGCCCAAGAACGGGCCGATGCCGAAAGAAAGGCCCGCGAGGCCAAAGAACGCGAAGCCAAGGAGCGAGAAGCCAAGGAGCGCGCGGCCAAGGAGCGCGAGACTAAGGAACGAGAAGCCAAGGCCCGTGACGCCCCCACAGCCCCAGAAGCCCAGGCCAAACCCGCCCCGCCCGTGCAGGACGGGCACGCCCCCGAGCACATCCAGGCCGAGTTCAAGGCCAACCAAGACCGCATCGAGTGGATCAAGGCCAACGTCAAGCAGGCCATGGCGGCACAGCCCTCGGAGGTGCGGCAGAAAACCATGGACATCAAGCTGGAGCTGCGGCCCAAGTTCGGCATGCTGACCAACACCAAGGCGCAGCTGCTGGCGTGCCGTTCCGCCGTAAAGCAGCTGTTCCAGTCGGTGCAGCAGTCCGGCAACGCGCTGGTGTTCCAGTGGACGCTGAACATCTACGCCAAGCTGCTGGTGGAACAGGCCGAGGCCGAGGCCAACGTGCAGCTGCAGAACGCGCTGCCGCTGGCCATGCTGACCATTCTGCTGTGGGAGGACTTCCCCGAGCTGGGCTCGTTTGTGGTGCCGCGGCTCGTCAAGCGGTGCCCGCAGCTTATCGGGTACTACTGCCCCATCGACACGGTGGCGGGCCGGGCCCGCATGGGCTGGAAGCGCGAGCTGGACGAGACCTACGAGAGCACCGAGCAGTACATGGGCCGACTTTCCGGAATCTGCGCCGTGTGGGCGTGCATGACCCAGACCAAGCTGGGCACCAACAAGCCAGGCCCCCACCCTTACAACCTCGGCCACTCCTGGACGTTTGTGTCGCGGCTGCTCAACAAGCCGGAGCCGCTGGTCACCAGCACGGACTACGCCCTGGCGGCGGCGTGGTGGGACATGACGGCGCTGCGGCTGTACGAGGCGTTTGGCCGGCAAGCCCACAAGCTGCTAACCCTGCTGTGGGACGACTACACTCGGGGCAAACAAGATCCTCCGGCCATGCGCTTGCGCGGGCTGGGGGAAAACTGGCAGATGACGGGCAAGATAGACCACGCGTGGAAGGTGCTCACCTGAACAATATACATCCTAATCGAGGCCCCGCGGCATTATCTATATGTAATGAATTTTGAATGTCTTAGCGGTGCTGGGATACGTAGAGGGTTGGGCGGTTGCCTTTGCCAGACTTGCGGGCGAGCGGTAATTTTATCTCTTGTATCGATTGTGTTCAGATTGTATTTCTTAATTGGGTTGTATGCACGCACATCTTTGTTGGGGGGGAGTCTCCGGGCGTTGTGCCGTGGGTTTGTCTTTTGTTTATTGTTGCTCTCCACTTTTTCATTGGTTCTTTGTCCAGTTCTCAACTCGTTCATTTGTCTTCCGTTATTATGTGCAAGCTTATTTCTGTGCGTCTAAATTGCGCGCATTTGACTGCCCGCGTCGCTACTCCATGTACTACTTTTAAGGTTACTCTATGATCGTTTGTCTCACATGAATTCCGAGACGGGGGATCCTCACAAGGACCTCCCGATACTAATACATACACTTCCTACCGCACACTATAGCCGCTCGTTCACCCGCAGTGCTTTGCCCAGCCGCTGGGCCAGCTCCGGAGATGCCTTGCCGAAGTACTGCACCACTGCGCGCTGGATCTCCAGGTTGGCGGCACTGACGTGGGCGAGAATGTTATTGACGAGCGCGTCGTCCTGGCCCGTCCGCTTGAATACATCCCACAGCGCCGTGCACTGTTTGTAGTCCCCGTCGTCGCTCCAGTGGAAGGCGGAGGCGGTGCCTACCCACTTCTCGTGCTTGGCAGAGGCCACGCTCACCGAGTTCGGGCCCTGGGGGTACTGCAGCGGCCGGAAGCTCGACGGGTAGTTGGGCTCCGCGCCGTAGTTGCTCATCGACATGGCGCCGTCTCGGATGTACGGGTTGTGCGCCACGGGACACCTGTTGACGGGGATCTGGTGGAAGTTGGCCCCGAGCCGGTGGCGGTGGGTATCCGGGTAGGAGAACAGGCGCGATTGTAGCACGGGGTCGGCGCTGGGCTCCCAACCGGGAACCCGGTTGCCGGGGCTGAATGCGGCCTGCTCGATGTCCTGGAAGTAATTGGACGGGTTGCGGTTCAGCGTGAATTTGCCGAACTCCCGCAATGGGAACTTGGACTGGGGCCACGTCTTGGTCAGGTCGAACACGCTGAAATCCTGCTGTTCCGCCTCCTCGGGGGACATCACCTGCACATAGCAGGTCCAGCTGGGGTACCTCTTCTGCTCAATGGCTTCGAACAGAGCTTGCATGGCGACGTCCGGGTTGGCGCCGGCCTGCTCCCCGCTCTGGGCGTTGGTCCAGTTCTCAATGCCCTGGTTGGTGCGCAGGTGGATCTGCACGTAGTTGAACGTGCCGTCATGCTTCACCCACTTGTAGGTGTGGCCCGAGTAGCCGTGCATGTGCATGGAGTCCTTGGGAGTGCCCCGGTCACTGAACAGGATCATCACCTGGTGCAGAGTTTCGGGGTTCTGCACCAGGAAGTCCCAGAACATGTTTGCATCCTTGAGATGGGTCTGCGGGTTGCGTTTCTGGGTGTGGATGAACACGGGGAACTTGGCCGGGTTCCGGATGAAGAAGACCGGGGTGTTGTTGTAGACCCAGTCCAGGTTGCCCTCCTCGGTGTAGAGCTTGACCGAGAAGCCGCGCGGGTCGCGGGCGCTGTCGGCCGAGCCGGACTCGCCGCCCACCGTGGAAAAGCGGGTCACCAGCTCGGTTTTTTTGCCAACTTGACTGAGAAATGCCGCCGAGGTTAGGTCGGTGACATCTTTGGTGCACTCAAACACGCCGAAGGCGCCATGACCCTTGGCGTGCACGACCCGCTCGGGAATGCGCTCGCGGTCAAAATGCGCCAGCAAATCGACCAGGTAGTTGTCCTGGAGCAGCAGGGGCCCGGGGGTGCCGACCATTTCGGAGGCATACGGAGAAAATACGGGACATCCGGTAGAATTGGTGAAGACCGTGCGTCCGTCCGGCTTGGGATTGACCATTGCAGTGTAGGCAGAAGTAGCTGGAAAAAGGATTAAATGCCACGGCGGACTGGTTTCCGCTGGCCAATCTGAGCTGGGCTTTTATATCACTATGTCTAATTCCGCGGTCCGGGTTGGGTAAGCCGGCTTATCAGCCCTTTCAGCCCTTCCACCGCCGTTCTCCACACCTCCCACCCCGCGCGGCCCTGTTATACCCGCCGTGCAGCCGCGGCCCTGGCCCCCCCCTAGGGCGTAACGCAGGTCCTCCAAATATGTTGGGAGTGTTTATTATATATGTAGGGCGGGGAAGTATCCGGCTCTTAATCCCGTTTTATCGCGAAGGATATGTTCCAAACAGCGTGTTTCAGCTAGTATATCAAACCTTGCCGAGCCCCGGCCATTTCCTGACTCGGGTGGGGCTTGATGAGGTCCGGGCTCGTTTTCACGGTGTCGGTTGCCGGCAATAGATCTGCCGGTAACTGGGGGGTTGACTTAGATAAGATCTTCCTACCTTGTCCCGAGTGATTTTTTGGCCGCCGCGACCATTTGGGCAACATGTCGTAACTGGGTCGAGAACACAATAATTTATATACTCACGATAGCCATAATACCAGATCAATTCTGGAGCCCATCCTCGATCAGAACTTGCCAGAGTATGAGAGGTTATTCAAAATCGTTACATCTATCACCAAACCCTGCATTGTAGTTCTGCTTCTGAGATCACCACCACCCTAAATTTAGCATCAATGGTAATCTACCTCAACTAGGATATGATCATATGCAGTTAAATATAAGATACAATTAAAATCACAAGACATATGCAAATATGGCGTGATGTTCCGAAAATTTGAACCCGTTATAAATAGAATAATTAGCTACTGCACATGTGATTGAAGGATGGTTCCGTACACGAAAATGGGGAAGTTAACTCAAGATCTCCAACGAGAACTACCAAACTCGTTTAGACAATGCGATCATAATCGTAAATAAGCCCTGTGTGCTCACATCACAATCACAGTTCATAGTTGAGTGCTTTTCATTCTCATCAATTTAGACCAAAATTCATAGCTGGTGCCAAATCAAAAGGGGTTTCCTCTAATTCCAATTAGTTGATGATCAAGTATTTGTTTCAGGCTATGTGGTGGTAGCTCAATCGAAAAACATGACCTCAAATGATATATTAACACTAGTGATGCCAATGCCCTGAAAATGTAGTGCTCATTGGTGTGTAATTCGAAGTAGTTTTCGGACAATCTGGTGAGATTTTTTTGATTGCAAATAAGATGTCAATGGAAATTTCACGGTCAGCCATAGGTTTACTAGGATAAACTAGTTTGTTCTTACTTTTGAAAACTTAATGAGAACGTACTTACACTGCTGGTCATCAGCCTCGTTGCTGCTAATAGATAGTGATTGAGCTGTTGTCAAGATCGCTAGAAATTAAATATATGCGTGATTATCTGCGGTCAGTACCAAGTTGGTTGAAATCTCTGGCGGTGAGGGCCCTGGATATGGTGTTCTCCTAGGCATTCAGGTAGGAAAAGAGTTGTGTGCCCATATGTCTCCATCATACCACACTTGTCCTCTAATCATTAATTAAGTACATTACCATTATTCATTCCTCACTGATCTTCTCCACGAGCCAGTCCATGCCTTGCTCTAGGCCATCGCCACGGATGGCCGAGCATGGCACGATCGTCCAGGACCGGTCCTTGAGTTCGCTGAGCTGAAGGGCCCGGGTGATTTCATCGGCACCCAGGGCACCCGGCTGGTCCTGCTTGTTGGCAAACACCAGAAGCGCCGACCGGCTCAGCTCGTCCTCCGCCAGCATCGCCTTGAGCTCGGCGGCACACACCTCCATACGGTCCTGATCGGTGGAGTCCACCACGAACACCACGGCCTGCGTGCCGTCGTAGTAGCACCGCCAGTACGGCCGGATCGTCGTCTGTCCGCCGAGATCCCACACGTTGAATTGCAAGTTTTTGTACTTCAAGGTCTCAACGTTGAAGCCGATGGTGGGCACGGTGGAAATAACTTCGCCCAAATGGAGTCTGTATAGAATAGTGGTCTTTCCCGCGCCATCCAGGCCGAGAATGAGGATGCGGTGCTCCTTATTCGAGTTCCATAACCTCCCAAACAGAGAGCTGAACGCGTTACCCATGGGAGAGAAGACAGGTTTCACGATGACATTTGTCATCATAGCCACGCTTTACACCGCCGCCAAGCACCCACCCTCCCAAAGGTGCCACCCTGGTGGGACCTACGCTGCCGCGCAAAACACGGAATTATTTGTTCTGCACTGATTCACATTGGGTCAATTATGGCCCTCGTAAATTTTACTAAAGGTTGCAGCATCACATCAGATTAATGTCATCTAAACTTTGATGTGCAAGCTAACTCTCAAGTCGAAGCGCGTAGACTCCCCCCACGCGAGAGTTACTAAGTCGTGGCCATATCCCCTTTAGACAGTACTCACTGATAAACACAACGATAAACACAACAAGAATTAGAATGTGCCACAAATAGTTCGTTACAGAGACATTTGTATATGAAAAGTTGCATTGATACAAGAAGGCACTTAAATGAAATTGAAAGCCACTTGAATTATGCCATGCTCCAACCCAGAGAACTATGTCACCATGCTCCAAATCATGCCCAGCGGTATTTAGTTTTTTGTTCCTCAAGGTCTAGTCCATGTACTCCACCAAGATCATATGCAGCCCTTTTCCATATACAACCTGATTTTAAGACAGAGACCTGTCCAGGAAACCTGGGGACAAACAACCGCGTCTAATCATCAAGATCATAAATATTCCCTTATATACGTACAATGGACACATCAGACATCGGCACGGTTACTCGGTCTGAGATGGGGCGGGCCACTTTACCCGGCCTGGGCCACTATACCCGGCCACTATGTATACCCGGGGCCCCGTGAAATTTCAGAGAGACGGCGGATCACGTGGCAGCCATCTCCCCTACCCCTCGGTCTCAGAACCACTTCCTTCAGTCATATTATTCACTTGTCTCCAACCAGTTGAAAATGGTCCAGAAAGTACTGTTGCTCGGCTCCGGCTTCGTTGCCCAGCCCACCGTGGATGTATTGAGCGCTGATCCCAACATTGAGGTCACTGTGGCCAGCAGGAGCCTGGCCAAGGCCCAGAAGCTCGCCGGAAAGGTGGCGAAGGCGATCTCCGTGGACGTGGACAATGTCGAACAGCTGGACGCTGCCGTGGCGGCCCACGACCTGGTGATCTCGCTGATCCCCTACACCTACCACGCCCAGGTCATCGAGTCCGCCATCCGCAACAAGAAGCACGTGGTGACCACCAGCTACATCTCCCCGGCCATGCAGGCCCTGGAGCCCAAGGTCAAGGAGGCCGGCATCATCGTCATGAACGAGATCGGCCTCGACCCCGGTCTCGACCATCTGTACGCCGTCAAGACCATCGACGAGGTCCACAAACAGAACGGCAAGATCACCTCGTTCCTGTCGTACTGTGGCGGCTTGCCCTCGGCCGAGGACTCCAACAACCCGCTGGGCTACAAGTTCTCGTGGTCGTCGCGCGGCGTGTTGCTGGCGCTGCGTAACGCCGCTCGGTTCTACGAGAACGGCAAGATCGTCGACGTGGAGGGCCCCGAGCTGATGAAGACGGCCAAGCCGTACTTCATCTACCCGGGCTACGCCTTCGTGGCTTACCCGAACCGCGACTCCACGCCGTACAAGGAGCGTTACAACATTCCTGAGGCCCAGGACATCGTGCGCGGCACTTTGCGTTACCAGGGCTTCCCCGAGTTCATCAAGGTTCTTGTGGACCTGGGCTTCTTGGACGACACCGAGCAGGAGTTCCTCAAGAAGCAGATCCCTTGGAACCAGGCGTTGGCCGAGATCACCGGAGCCAAGTCCACGAGCCAGAATGATTTGGTGGCCGCCATCAACGCCAAGGCCCCATCCCTCAAGGCCACGGCCGGCCTGGAGGAACGCATTCTGGGTGGCTTGAGCTGGCTGGGACTGTTTTCCGATGCGCCGATCACGCCGCGCGGCAACCCGTTGGACACTCTGTGTGCCACGCTCGAGGACAAGATGCAGTTCGAGACCGGCGAGCGCGACCTGGTCATGCTGCAGCACAAGTTCAACATCGAGTGGGCCAACGGCGACAAGGAGATCCGCACGTCCACGCTGTGCCTGAATGGTGACCGCACCGGCCAGGAGGGCGGCTACTCGGCGATGGCCCGCACGGTGGGTGTGCCCTGCGCGGTTGCTGTCAAGCAGATCCTTCGCGGGGATCTCAAGACCCCGGGTGTGTTTGCTCCGGTGACCCCGGAGATCGCCTATCCTTTGCTGGAGGAGCTCAAGCGAGACTTCAACATCGAGTTGACTGAGGCCACCCAGGTTGCTTAAACTAGTCCTACATACATCTAAGGCGGCACGGCTGAGAAGAGCCTGTTGCAATACTACATATAGATATCCAGTCGCTCGATCGAGGATCTGTCGGCAATGGACCTTCTTAAACTCCTTCTCCGATCCCCGCGGCAGTCTCTAGGGTTTATCGGCCAGAGTGGCCCGTCCCACTACCCTGATTTGAGCTCTCCCCACAAATTCTCGTGGATGTAGGGATGTCCATCCTAGAACCGAATTTAATCGTTCGGGGAACTCCTTAAAGTCCCAAGGGCGGGGCATGCCGGCGGGTATGGCTGCATTCTGATTCCATGCAATGCCAAATACGATGGTGATACCACAAGTAATTAGCAGCGTGAGTTGGCTAACGCTAGACAAAAGAAATTTTGAAGATGACTATCATCGCTGCACAATATCAAATTGCTTATCGGATAGTCATGTGTCGGATAACCATCAAAGGTAGCATTAATTGACCTGCAATTTTAGTAAAAATCAGCCGACTCGGCTTACGAAACCCTACATCATTTGCGGCTTTAAACCCTAAAATCTATGCACCTAAATGATAAGGATTTTAAAGCTGGTACATCTCACACAGCAATGAGTATCTCGCAAAGTCACGGACCCATTTTCAATTTATGCCAAAAAACTCGGGAATAATCCATCATTTACCACCGCTCTAGTCAAAAGCCATTGCAGTGGGTACGGGTATATCATCAGTGCGAAACTTATATTTTCCAGTAATGCGACAACACATTTTATATACCCAGATAAAAACATCAAAGTTCCAGGACTTTTCAATGCAGATTCCATTTTTCATGGTTCATCGATCCCGCATATCGGGTCGAACCCCGGGCTGTAGATCAGGCATAATGCATAACCCTCCTACTATTGACACTTTTGGAATCCTCCACGGTGAGTGGAGTCACACAGGCGCAGAGGACGTGCTGTCAAATTGACCCTTACTTGCGCTGAAATAGTCGCCTTCAAATAGACTTTTATGAAATAAACAAAATAATCTTACTCGACCTTGCGAAACTAGAGCTCCGTTTGACAAAATCATAGTGCTGATTCTGTAATTTTGGGACTCAGCCCTCGCGCCAGGTAATCTATCTGACGATCGCGAAACGGCATCCCCGCGTCATCTCCTTGCGTTATCTCTGCAGATAATGTTACCATTTCAACCCGAACCCTGTTCCCAACCATCGAAACTCCCCCTTTCCCTGCAAGCAGAGAAAAATCTGCAGTTAAATATGCGGCGCTGCCCCACAGAAATAGCCAAGAATACGATCGTGTTCTCCAACGTAACCAAAAACTATCCATGCAGTTTGGTAGAAAGAAGGAGGTCAAAAATGACCTGGTACTCCATGAAACTCCCGTTAGTTTCGATGATTCCGATCATGGCGAGCGCTCCAGCGAGGAGCGCGTAGAGCCCACCGATGAAGAAATGGCGACTTTGCGCAAAGTACGCGACCACTTCCCCTTGAGCGCCTTTTTGATCGCACTTGTTGAACTTTCGGAACGATTTACCTTCTACGGTCTACAGGGCCCCTTCCAGAATTATATTCAACGTCCCCGTGACTGGAAGAATGACCCGTCATACACGCGTGGCCCCGGCGGTATTGGCCGCAAAAGCTACGCTGAAAATCAACACATGGCCACGGGTCTGACAACCTTCTTCAGCTTCTGGTGTTACGTTACGCCGATCCCCTTCGCTATGTTGGCCGACATGAAGCTAGGCAAGTATAACACAATTTGTGTTGCCTGTGGAATCTATGTTTGTGGTCTGCTAGTTCTTCAGGTTACTTCGTTGCCCCAGTACATGGAATCGGCAGGACTGGGTGGGTTGATCGCTGCCATGATTCTGTTGGGCCTGGGCTGCGGTGGAATCAAAAGTAATGTGAGCACTCTAATTGCTGAACAGTACACCAATACCAAGCCCTATATTCGCACGGAGAAAAACGGAGAACGTGTGATTGTGGATCCAGCAGCGACTCACCAATTCATTTACTCGGTTTTCTACTGGTGTATTAACATCGGTTCTTTGTCTGCGATCGCGACGACTGAGTTGGAGGATCATGTTGACTTTTGGGCAGCTTTCTGTTTACCGTTCTGCTTTTTCTCAGTTGCTATTGCCACAGTCTTCTTTGGTCGCAAACGATACGTTGTGCGGCCAGCAGAGGGCTCGCCGATCCCTCACACTTGTCGCATTATCTGGCTTGCTTTCAAGAACGGCTTGCAACCCAAGGGTAAGCGCTACCTTCCCGACACAGACGATGAGAAAGCTCGCGAGGAGGAGCTCATCCATGACATCAAGATTCCTAAGAGCAAGTTCATGGAGACGCTGAACAACCTGGTTTATCCTTGCTTCCGTTGGTGGAAGCCCATAGCTGCTCGATTCAACCTTGAAATTGCCAAGCCATCAGTTCGGGAGAGATTGGGACTTTCCCCAGTCCCATGGAGTGATATTTTCGTCGAGGAGGTACGCCGTGGTGTCTACGGGTTCAAGGTGTTCGTTTACTACCCAATTTTCTGGGTCTGCTACTCGCAGATCTCCGGTAATCTTACTTCTCAAGCAGGCCAGGCCAACACCCACGAATTACCCAATGACATTCTGCAGAACCTGGATCCAATCACTATCATCATTTTTATTCCCATCTTCGACAACTTGGTCTATCCTACCTTGCGTAAGTTAGGCTTCTTGATGCTCCCAATCACCCGCATCAGTCTGGGATTTATTATTTGTGCTTGCTCCATGGGTTATGCTGCTGGCTTCCAAAAGCTTATCTATTCGACTAAACCCGCGAATTGTCGTGAAGGTGCGTACGACTTTGACAAGAAGATCTGCACGTCAAGTAAATCTGCACATGTTGCCATCCAGACTCCCGCGTGGGCGCTCATGGGTATCTCCGAGATCTTTTGCTCGGCGACCGGCAATGAATTTGCTTTCACACACGCTCCCGCCAGTATTAAGGCGTTCGTGATGTCCCTTTTCCTCTTGACCAACGCCTTCGGATCTGCCCTCAATGAGGCCCTAAATCCTGTTCTTGTTGATCCCAAGATTATGTACATGTACACGGGCTTGGCATGTGCTTCATTCGTCGCTGGAATTGTGTTCTGGTTTGTGTATCAGGACATCAATGACAAAGAGCTTGCGTGGGAAAAACTTAGTAGTGCTGTTGCCGACAAAGAAGTTGAGGAAGGCTTCGGCGGGGAAGAATACCTTAAGCGTCGTGGAGCTGATATCAATGCTCTGGCTCCGGTGTCATCAACGGTGAGCCACCATTCCCATCTACATAATAAGGGAAAACGTCATATCACGCTGGATGGCTTGGAGCCTGTATCGAGCATCACCTCGGCATTGAGACGTTAGGTGCGGAATAGGCGTGGAATTACATGTGATTACCACGAACTCTGAAATGCAATCATGCTTCACTCGAGCGTACTGCTTACTTCTTGTCATCGAGCAGCGTACTTAATATAGTAGTGATTCTTGTTTATAGCTTATTATGATATTTTATGTGGTGATCAATTGCCGGCGATTATTCCCCATATGTGACAGCTAGACGTGATTTGATAGGCATCCTATTAATTTCGATATCCGAGAGCTAGTTCAAAAATTTACCCAACTAGGCTCAAAAACCGGATCTACTGATTAATTCTGATTTTTCTCCTCAATGAGATACAAAGTGTTGATATTATATCTTAATAATAGTTCTATAGAGCAACTGTTGCCTAAGTCCGTAATATCAGTTTCGCAAATCTTACAAGTCAAGACTATATGCGACAACGACCGCTCACACAAATCTGGACCATGACTCGATATCTCAAAAGTTAAACCCAGTCAACAAACTGTGAAGTACGACCGGACATGAAGGCGGTTGTGAGTGAGATGAAGTTGTATCACGCATGGGATTTCCGAACAATTTGCCTGTACACGCATTTCGAATCAAAACTGTTTTGCGCCAATCTATTAACTATACTTCATGAATATTAAACGTACTTTCATAGTCTGCTTCCCCATCCTTCGAGACTACTTTTTCGTGAATTATTCAAATCCATTGATTGCACTTCGATTCACTTTTTTAAATCGAAATTCATGTATGAAGAAGGTGGATAGAAGTTGTAACATATAGGTACGTGTACGACAGGTCAAGCGATAATTTGAGCCTTTACTGCAATAACTGGATCTATATCTGCAAATTCGAGAGACGAAGCACTTCCGAGAATTGATTTATTCGTGGCCTTACCAATATATTCTTTCATAAATGACATCAATTTTACACCATTAGTGTTTACAGAGATTTTATTGAGTTTTTAGTTGGACTCCTTCAGTCGGATATGCAAATTCGCATTTCTGGGATTGTGATGCTATCTCAGCCTATATGATTCTCTTGAACTTTACGGTGTCTTAGAAATCTCTGTTTTATCGCATTATATGAAAAGCAACAACGCCCAGAAATACATGTTACCACGCTTGATATTATTCGGAGCTGCGTTAGCCACAGTGGGCAAGGCAGAGCGTGATTCACTAGCCTGGGGTATGGAAGTAGACTTCGAGATACTCGAAGTATGAGGGACATATGTCTCACTTGTTCGTGGTGCACTGGAAGCAGAGTTCTGTGATGACTTCGTATCTGATGTAATAGATTCGCCACTAAATACAGCAGAAGGCGTCGATCTTGCGATTGAATGGCTCACAACCATCGTCTCGGGAGCCTTTGTGGGCTCTGCCGACTCATTGATAGTGAAGCTGCTGCGACCGGGTCCACGCGTGGTAATGATATTGGAACCAGTAGTCACACCTGCTGAATCGGTGCATGGGATAGTCTTTGTTATCACGTCTGTTTCGGTATTCCTACCAGAATCCTCCGTCGCGGAGCCACTGGGACCGGAGCCATGCGTGGTAATGACCGTAGAACCAGTAGTTACACCTGCTGAATCGGTGCACGGGATAGTCTTTGTTATCACGTCTGTTTCGGTATGCCTACCAGAATCCTCCGTCGCGGAGCCACTGGGACCGGAGCCATGCGTGGTAATGACCGTAGAACCAGTAGTTACACCTGCTGAATCGGTGCACGGGATAGTCTTTGTTATCACGTCTGTTTCGGTATGCCTACCAGAATCCTCCGTCGCGGAGCCACTGGGACCGGAGCCATGCGTGGTAATGACCGTAGAACCAGTAGTTACACCTGCTGAATCGGTGCACGGGATAGTCTTTGTTATCACGTCTGTTTCGGTATGCCTACCAGACTCCTCCGTCGCGGAGCCACTGGGACCGGAGCCATGCGTTGTAATGACAGTAGGACCAGTGTTAGCGCCCCTCGAAATGGTTTTTGGGACATTTTCTGTCCCAGAAGCTATGTATGTGGTCAATCCCGAGTTCTTTGAACTGGAAATGGTTGTCTTTGAGCCAGACTCACCACCATTTCTTGTATCAGTACCTTTCACGGTCATATCTGCAGACACTGTAGAACTTTTACCAACTGAGCTGAATGGCCCAGAATGTGATCTACCAGTGTTCATGGAAGCCACAGTCGTAGTTTCGTAGCTATTAGTCAGGGTACTTTCCTGTTTTCTCGTCTTAAAGCTTGATAAATCGCCTGATTCGCTGCTAGTAGAAAGCGAAACGGATCTCGTAACAACATAGCTCGGGTTAGTAGTGTGAATAGCTGTCCTTGAACCTGGTTCCGTAGCATTGATATAAGCAGAATTCGAAACAAGTGTGCTCGATAATTTGCCCGCCTTATTGGTGGATCTTATGAGACGTGAGGTATGGCTGCTGGAAAAACTCTGAGCATCACTGGTAGAGCTGACGGATCCTGAAACACGGGGTGTGCCGGATGCTGAAGCCATGCCTGAACTACCGGAATTGGAACTACTAAATCTGGAAGCACGAGCGGAGCCTGTGGTGTAAATATTGCTCGCAGAGGATTCTGGAGAAACACCAGATCCATCGGTGACAACACTTGGTATGGCGGACCATGAAGAAGCACCAGATCCACTAATGGCCCTAGATGGTCCTAAGCCGGATTCGTTAAGACGAGTGTGGCTAGTGGAGTTAACACTCGATGCAGCAGATACCGAGGACCTCCCTGTAACACTACTAGATTTCGAAAGACGAGCCGAGTCAGAGCTGTAAGTCTTGCCTGCAGCGGAGCCTGAAGAAACACCAGATCCTCTGATAGAGCTGACTGAGCTTGAGCCAGTGGTGACAACACTGGGTGTAGCGGACCCCGCAGAAGCCCCAGGCTCACTAATGGAGCTAGCACGGCCTGTGGAGGTAGTGCTTGAACCGGATCTGGTAACGTAAGTTGGTCCAGTGGTGACATCATGTGCAACGGAAGAAATTGAAGAAATTGCAGATCCAGCTGTGAAAGCGGCAGAACCCGAACGAGTTGTAACAAAGACGGGCCTTGAGGATCCTGAAAAGGTCCCAGATCCACTGGTGGATATGATAGATCCCGAGATCGACTCGGAAACAACAGTTGAGCCTGTGGCGTGAATATTGCTTGTAGCGGAGCCTGTTGTAACACCGGATCCATTGGTAGAGCTTACAGAACCAGGGCCAGTGGCGGTTGAACTCGATGTTGCGAATCCTGAAGAAGCACCAGATCCACTGATGGCCCTAGATGGTCCTAAACCGGATTCGTTAAGACGAGTATGGCTAGTGTAGTTAACACTCGATGCAGCAGATACCGAGGACCTCACTGTAACACTACGAGATTTCGAAACAACTGAACTAGACTTCGAAAGACGAGCCGAGTCAGAGCTGTAAGTCTTACCTGCAGCGGAGCCTGAAGAAACACCAGATCCTCTGATCGAGCTGACTGAGCTTGAGCCAGTGGTGACAACATTGGGTGTAGCGGACTCCGCAGAAGCTCCGGGCTCACTGATGGAGCTAGCACGGCCTGTGGAGGTAGTGCTTGAACCGGATTTGGTAACGTAAGTTGGGCCAGTGGTGACATCATGTGCAACGGAAGAAATTGAAGAAATCGCAGATCCAGTAGTAGAGCTGACAGAACCCGAAATAGAGTTTGCAGTTTGAATTGACGCAGTGGTAGCTTCTTCTGGAGCAACGGGGTCTGAAGTAACGCTTGGTGCGCTACGGGTGCTACCATATCCAGTAGTGTAACTCGAACCAGTTGGTGGGACGATCGGCCTCACGGTAGATAAATCGCTACCTGAACTGGTGGGGCCTATGCCAGGTGTGCTCGGATAATTTGAGCCAGTGCTAATACTCTCTGTGTTGGAATTGCTAGGACCTGGGGTAGAACTGGTGGATTCACTAAGAGCGCCTGTAGATTGTGGGGTGTAGCCAACCTGATAGACTTGTTCGAATGTGATATCGACTTCACCACTCGGCTTGGTCACTTGGAGGTTAATGATGACTTTGATACCGCCATTATAAAAAACGAGCCTCATCGGATAAAATTCCCCAGCCTTCAGATTAACCATTGCGGTAGCTGCTTTGCCGTTTGAGCTGATGCGAATATCTTGCGTGACTACTTCGGAGTTGAAATCTCCAAGGCATGATATGCCGCGACCAAATTGAAGGCTCAATCCATCATCGCCTATGATTTGAAAAACATGAGGCCCAGTTTCCTCTGCCTTATAGTAACCGGTGAACTCCAATGAAAAGTGAAAATCTTGAACCCACGCACCGTACAGAAAGCCCAAAAACTGATGATTGAGTGAGTAAACTTGGATATTAATGTCAGTAATTCCTTGTCTTTCTGCAAACTTAAAATTTTTCTTGTAATCATGGAGAAAATATTCTGGCCCATGCGTTCCAGGTTCATTGTTTGGTGCCTTAGGATAATTGAAGAAGTTGACATCAAAGCCGCGCCGAGTAAGTGAAACTGGTGAGCAAGATTTTGGTTCCAGTAATTGCGCATCGACGAGAGCGAAAATGAAGAGCACAGCCGAAAACAAATGTTGAAAACTCACCATCTTTTTGGTTCCTCTAGTTTACAAATGAGTTTCGAAGCTGTTGGTGATAATTCCAAAATTTTTGAATCCAGATATATAGACATCTTCAATCAGATTAAGAGACAAGTAGCTTCGTATTTTGTAACGGATCTGCGCGCATCAAGATGCATACATTGCAGAAGTCCTCACATCAAAGGCATTTTAGGGAACCCTCACTTTCCTTTCCCCATACTTGCGAGTGCTCCTACGTCCATAGCGAAGAGATCAAACTAAGTAAATATTTGAAATAAGTGATATTGTAAATGAGGGGATATGTATCCAAGGATGCACTCCACCAACACATTTGTAGTAGATTAAGGGATATAAGAACCAGAAAGTACGAATGAAGTCGTCGTACTTAGGTTCCGATCTTTAGAGCCCATTTCCCTAATGAGCCCATCATCGCGCTTAGGGAGATCTGTGCTCTGCCTTCTACCCTTTTCCTTGTGGGGCACTCAAGACGACATAACCTAACAAAGATAGATGAAATGTTACGTCGTTGAACGCAATTATATTTTTATGAATATCGTTATCCATGATATGCTGATTGTCTTCGCCTGGTGTTATCGGATCCGCATCTGCGATGCGTTCGGAGGTTGAAAACAAGAGCACCCCGGAGGAGGACTTGCACGGTGATGTTAGGACCTGCAAGATGATCCAGTTAGTAATCGCCTATTCTGTTAGGTACCGTTCATGCGTTTTTTCGGAAAACACGGTCAGCGTCCCAAGTACTATTCTCTTGGCAGCTCATTCCATCCATTATGATTGGCTCTGCGGAGATTTTATGTACATTCAATTGGAGCTCCATACATCGAGTTTGAGTCCACTCAGAGGTGAAAGCGCCTCTTAACAACTTTCATTCTAAGTCAAATAGAAAATGCTGTCGCGTAACTAGATTTTATATAGATAAGGTGATTGATTGTAAAGCTTCTAGGGAATATATGAATGGTTGTTTATCAGGTTCTCATGATTTTGGACTCCAATTTCTGTTCCCAGTAGATCCGTGAAATACGACGATGCATGGGAACTATTGCCCATGCCATAAACAGGACTGACCCCGTACACGTGATTAAACGCCTTACCGGGGTGCATTTCCCGCAACCCTCAGGTAACACTATCCGCCTGCAAGGGTGAAGAGGAGGAGAACCAGCCTGATTTATCCGACCGTAACCGCCTAACTAATTCTCCTATTGTCTCTCAAGCAATTTATGGCTGAATGCCGCAACAAAAAAATGGATGATAAGAATTGTAAAACTTATGGTGGCTGCATCAAGGAACAAATGGTATTGCCCCCTAAGAAAGCTTTCGTAAGTTCGACCTCATAAGATAAAGCTGCAATAATTGTCTCTTCGGATGAAAGTACCTGAACGCTTTATGAAGTTGGGAAGTCCTATAAAATCGTGACAAATGTGTACGCTGTAGCTGTTGTCAAGGGGGTGTTCAGAGGCAAACATTAAGCGTATCAAGGGTGAAAATACGGGAGGTCGGAGACTAAAAACACTGTGGGGGCGGGGACACGCATGGTGATGTTAAGTGAGCGAGATGTTTTAGTAATGATTGTGGTACGGCCTGTTGATGGCTCAAAAGATATGGCGACTCCACTCGAACCAAACTCATTACAGTACAAATATTCCAGCGTTTCCGGAATAAATGTAGTTAACAAGTGTGATCTGGATTTTCCTGAACTGTCTTAAATAGAATAAACCTCGTCAAGAAATTAATGAAAAGGTGTCAAAATCGAATAGGGAGATATCAGCCAACTCATTGTAGTCACGCAGTCAGTCATTGTGAGGACACGGTTATATTGATTCCCATTCAATGAGTTTTTCAATAAGTCCAAGTTCCCGAGGACGCAACCGTCACAGCAATTATTGTCTTCACAATTTTGTCTCCCCTTGCTACCCATATGAACTTTTCTTGCATATCTGTATATTTACCTCATCAGAAAATTATCATTAACCCACTGAAACGCCATCTTGGTTGCGAATATTCTCTCTCGCAAACCCTCCATCTTTTCACGCAGATATCATTTCAATGTTCCCCCCCGATCTCAATCATGGTCATAAAGTCAAGTTACGGAATTGTGCTACCCCGCATTTGCAATAAGAATGAATATATATATATATTATCACTTATGAAAGCACTAGATGAGCACGTAGCTAAGTTACGTGAGAATTGCGAAAGGGGGACGCAAAAATGAGTTCTTGAAAAGGTAAAAACATAGCATGACCTCAAAGAATGACTGGAATTCGATTTCTTCGAGTCTGAATAAACCTTTCCTAGTCAGGATAGTTGACATTACAAGCTAACAATGAGAACTAGTTGTTGGAACATTGCATATTCTAATTAGTTTCGATTAGGAGATTTTGTTCTCGGAATGGGGAAGAAACAAGTATGTATCTTGTCACGACGCAAACAAAACCCGGGCTGGTGCTACGCGACAGCTAGAGCCTTGTACAAATCTACACTATGTTGTTGAATCTCCCTCACCTGATCACCCACGACACACCATAATTATGCACGAAAAAAAAAGAAGAAAAAAAAAACATCTCAAAGTTTCGAGCCGAGTGATCATGTCACTAGTTGTCCACTTCCATCGCAACAAAAAGAAATGTAAAGGGATTCTTGAGTGTGATCAGTCCAAATGAATTTTGTAGAATCCGTGCTATTGACACACTCAACCACTGACCCCACTCGACCAAGAAGTAATACCTCATCAAACCTATAAAGAACGCAATCCTCTAGATTAGTTGAATTGAGCATATTTTGATCTTGATATGTTTACACTACCCACGAAAGGGCTGGAATTATACTAGAGAATCATTGATATCGACAATTTCTGCGATCAAGTGCTCGAAGAGCTCAGATGTTTCTATCGCTACTATCCTAGTCTGCGTCGAATGTGACCATAATTGCTACGCTCAAAACCTTTGCAGGCGCTTTACTTTATCTTAGATCTCTAAACGAGCTGAATGAGCGCAAATTAAGGGATATAGATCGAACTAGTAGATAAATTAAAATCTTAGCTAAAATAATACTCCACGAGCAAATCACTCCGAGAGAGTGTTGATAGTGTTGAAGCAGAACCCAAAGTGTTGAAAGACCATCAATGTGTTCACTGCAAGCTCCTTACCTATATGTTGCCATAATGAGATCTGAGTAGCCTTCGGTGTCTGAACCTTGTGATGAGAGCATTTATCCCTGTAATTTCGCGCATCGTATTGCTAAGTTTCCAAAATTGTCTAATATATAATTATGTATTAGACTTGTTAAACGTAGGAATTATAAATTGTGCTTAAGCTGCTTACCGCCGATCCAAAAATTCCTTCACTTATCATAGAAGCGCGAAAGCCGCAAAACTGAAAAGCAAAGTTTCCAATCTCCACTGAACTCTCTTGGCTCTATTGCTGATACCAGGTTGAGAGGTGCTGATTTGGGAACCTATCACACTGGAAGAGGGATTGTTCAAGGGCGAAACGTTGCTCGAAGCTCTCGGTGACTCGCTGGTATAACCGATAGATGTAGGACTCGTAACTGGTGTTTTGCTGTCATTTGTCACAGAATTAATAGCTGAACTACCAGTTGTGCTCTCCCCAGTCCCTCCAGATTCATTTTGGGGATTTGTAAAGGAAGCAGACTCTTTAGCACTAGATGCCGTCGCAGCAGGGCTGAAATTTCCGAACGTACCAGAAGTTGTGGTATATTCAGCAGGGACAGAATCAGACCTAGTAGTGCAAGTTTCTGAAATAATATTCGTAGAAAGTTGCGAAACGGTGTGTATAGTCACAGATCCAGTAGCGCTGTAGAACTCGGAACTACTACCAGATTCTTCGGGAGCATAGCTTGGCACAGGAGTGATAGAACCTTGATACTTTGTGGTACCCGAAATATACGTTCTCGAGCCTGTACTGATACCTCCGCTGGTTTCAGTGGATCCTGAAGTCCTAACTGGTTCGTTGGAAATAGAGCTGGAGTCTGAAGTAACGGAACCTTCAGATGTAACTGAAATCGACACTCGACCACCCGATCCTGTAGAGCTAGGATTGGTGACTGTGGAGGGCTCAGGCCCAAAACTTGAGCCACCGGGAATAGAACCCGAACCAGTGGGAGCAGCACTAGAGCAGAGTACTCCGGATCCCGTAGAAGGTTTTCCTGTAACATATCCAGATACAGTGGTAATAGAACTTCCAGTCAGTGCTGTACTGGACCGATAAGCACCCGAAGGAGTACTGATCGACAGAGTGGCACCACTAGACCCTGAACCTGTGGTAGACTCGCTGCCGAGATGGCTTGGAGTACTAGTCGTACTGCCAGGGAGTCTGGGATTCCCTGTGGACCAACCAGTGACATATGTGGAACCAATGTTGACTGAACCACCATTGCTACGGAGTCCGGAAGTAGTTGGTGATTCACTTGGAACAAAGCCAGAGCCAGTAGCACTGGATAGATAAGCCCCCGAATCAGTAGGAATACTGTTGCTTCTGGTTTCAATGGATCCTGAATAAGTTGTAGTCCATTTGGAAGCGTAACCAGAGCCAGTAGTGATACTACTTCTAGTTCCAGTTGATTCCAAACTTGTGGTAACTTCACTAGAGACGTATGACGACCCAGTACTACTAATGGAACCTGTAGGCTCAGGCAAGTGTGAGCTGGTGGTAGATTCGCTGGTTGTAGGCCGCAAAACTGTGGTAGTAGTAGAGCCGCCTTCACTGCCAGTGGAGCAACCACCAGAACAAGTACTTACAGTAATAGTAGTGCTCTCGAAGTCGGTGGTAATAGATCCAGGACTTGTTGGCAAGGTTCCAGTTGGCTCAGAGCCCGTGGTGGTATCACTAGTGACGTATGACGACCCAGTACTACTAATGGAACCTGTAGGCTCAGGCAAGTGTGAGCTGGTGGTAGATTCGCTGGTTGTAGGCCGCAAAACTGTGGTAGTAGTAGAGCCGCCTTCACTGCCAGTGGAGCAACCACCAGAACAAGTACTTACAGTAATAGTAGTGCTCTCGAAGTCGGTGGTAATAGATCCAGGACTTGTTGGCAAGGTTCCAGTTGGCTCAGAGCCCGTGGTGGTATCACTAGTGACGTATGACGACCCAGTACTACTAATGGAACCTGTAGGCTCAGGCAAGTGTGAGCTGGTGGTAGATTCGCTGGTTGTAGGCCGCAAAACTGTGGTAGTAGTAGAGCCGCCTTCACTGCCAGTGGAGCAACCACCAGAACAAGTACTTACAGTAATAGTAGTGCTCTCGAAATCAGTAGTAATCACGCCGGAACCAGAACTAGAAGCACCACTGGTTGAAGTAGCTGTAATTACTGGACTGGAATTGCTTTCACTGGTGTGAGTGGATATAGTAACAAGGGGGCCAGAAGAACTGGGGAAGGGAAGAGATGCTTGCGAATGAGTTGTAAGAGAGTTGTAACCAGTCTCAGTAGTTTTGGGAAAACCAGAATTAGTCTTAGAGGCAATAGAACCTGTGGTTGATTCACGTGTCACAGTCGCTCTAGAAGAGGATGACTTAACGTCGGTGCCACTAGACCCAGAAGAAGGTAGGACAGATCCTGATCTTGAGGGAGTAGACATACTGGTCGAAGTAACGCTCGTCGAACTTGCCACAATAGGCGTAAAGGTATTGGAGCTCAAATGGGATGCATGACTTGGACTAGCATTGATCGTAGAGGAAACCTTCGTTGAAAGATAACTCGAGGAGGAACTTGAGCCATTGATGTACCTGGGAATAAGTGAGCTGGAGGCAGAAATATGACTCGAAGCAGTAGGTATAGCACCGGAACTCTGCTTGCTACGCGAACTGGAAGATCGCATAATCGACTCAGACAAACTTTGGCTGGAACTGGAGACATGGATCCGACTAGACTTTGAAGTACTCAAGCTTCTTGTCACTGCAGAAATCGAAGAAGTCGTTGGCTTATGAATAGTAGAGCTTGCATATCTGGATCTGGAATCAGTAGCAATGGAGCTAGCTGATGACAGAATAGCTGCAGAAGCGGAACTACTACTGATGGCACTTGAGCTCCTCCTTCCAGTAGACTTTGAAGAGACTCCTGCACTGCTCGAACCTAGACTGTGAAGACTTCGGCTAGAGCTGGGTACCCCGCTGGAGCTGGGACTTGAATACTTCGACATTGCATGACTAGAAGACATTCGCGATTTGAGGCCTGTGGAACTGGCATATCCCGAACTTGAGAGTGTACCAGAGGAATGCTTTGTAGAAGTACTGCGCTTGAACGACTCTGTCGGTTTGGTAAGGACATTTGAGGACGTTGGGGTCTCGACGATTACCTTAGTGATTACACCAGTTTCGCCATTGATCGTATACGGGATCCTGGTGGTGTAGGTTATAGCAATGGTCCCAGTATAAGGCGCGGTTGTGGTAAGCATACCAGGCACAGTAGATGACTCAATGATCACCGAAGTGATATAACCAGTCTTACCATTCTCCGTATATGAACTCTCAGTGGTAAAGGTTGTAGCAACAGTGCCTGTGTAGGGGGTACTTATGGTAGTTATCCCACCGGAGGGTGTTGGAGTCTCGACAATCACCGAAGTTACAACACCAGTTTCGCCATTGCTGGTATACGGACCTTCAGTGGTGTAGGTCGTAGCAGTACTACCATCGAAAGGGGTATTAATGGTGGTGAGTTTACCAGGAGCAGTGGGAGTCTCAACAATGACCGAAGTAATAATACCTGTTTCTCCGTTGCTGGTATAGGGAATCGTCGTGGTGTAGGTTGTAGCAACACTGCCATTGTAGGGTGTGTTCACAGTAGTGAGTATACCAGGAGCGGTTGGAGTCTCAACGATTACCGAAGTCATGATACCTGTTTCTCCATTACTGGTGTAGGGACCTTCAGTGGTATAGGTTGTAGCAACACTACCACTGTAGGGTGTATTCACAGTTGTGGCCATACCAGGGGCAGTTGGGGTCTCAATGATTACCGAAGTCATAATACCTGTCTCACCACTACTAGTGTAGGGGCCCTCAGTGGTGTAGGTCGTAGCAAGACTACCATTGTAGGGAGTGTTCACAGTGGTGGCCCTACCGGGAGCAGTGGGGGTTTCAACGATGACCGAAGTAATCACTCCAGTTTCTCCATTGGTTGTGTACGGAACCAACGTGGTGTAAGTTGTAGCGACACTGCCATTGTAGGGGGTATTGACAGTGGTGAGTATACCAGGAGCAGTGGGGGTCTCAACGATCACCGAAGTCATGATACCTGTTTCTCCATTACTTGTGTAGGGACCTTCAGTGGTATAAGTGGTAGCAATACTACCATCGAAGGGGGTATTCACAGTGGTCACCGTAGCAGGAGCAGTTGGTTTCTCAACGATTATCGAAGTCACAATTCCAGTTTCGCCATTACTAGTGTATGGGCCCTCGGTTGTGTAGGTTGTAGCAACACTACCATTGTAGGGGGTATTAACAGTGGTGCGTATACCAGGAGCTGTGGGAGTCTCGACGATGACCGAAGTAATAATACCTGTTTCTCCGTTGCTGGTGTAGGGAACCGTCTTTGTGTAGGTTGTAGCAACACTGCCATTGTAGGGTGTGTTCACAGTAGTGAGTATACCAGGAGCCGTAGGAGTCTCAACAATTACCGAAGTCATAATGCCAATTTTGCCATTACTAGTGTAGGGACCGTCAGTGGTATAGGTTGTAGCAATACTACCATTGTATGGCGTCTTAACACTGGTAAGCATACCAGGGGCCGTGGGAGTCTCAACTATTACTGAAGTAATTACTCCAGTTTCACCATTGCTGGTATACGGAACCGTCTTTGTGTAGGTTGTAGCAAGACTACCATTGTAGGGGGTGTTTACTGTGGTGAGTATACCGGGAGCAGTGGGGGTCTCAACGATTACCGACGTAATTTCTCCAATTTTTCCATTCGTTGTGTACGGAACCGTCCTGGTATATGTCGTTGCCACACTACCATTATAGGGAGTGTTGACAGTGGTCAGTATACCAGGAGCAGTGGGAGACTCAATGATTACCGAAGTCATAATGCCGGTTTCACCATTGGTAGTATAGGGGCCCTTGGTGGTGTAGGTCGTAGCAAGACTACCATTATAGGGGGTTTTGACAGTGGTGAGTTTACCAGGAGCAGTGGGAGTCTCAACGATTACCGAAGTAATAATACCTGTTTCTCCATTACTGGTGTAGGGAACCGTCTTTGTGTAGGTTGTAGCAACACTGCCATTGTAGGGTGTGTTCACAGTAGTGAGTATACCAGGAGCCGTAGGAGTCTCAACGATCACCGAAGTCATAATACCTGTTTCACCATTGCTCGTGTAGGGACCTTCGGTGGTGTAGGTAGTAGCAATACTACCATTGTAGGGACTATTGACAGTGGTGGCCCGACCGGGAGCGGTGGGAGTCTGAACGATTACCGAAGTCATAATTCCTGTTTCACCATTGCTAGTGTAGGGACCTTCAGTGGTGTAAGTAGTAGCCACACTGCCATCGAAGGGAGTATTGACAGTGGTGGCCCTGCCGGGAGCAGTGGGACTCTGAATGATTACAGAAGTCATGATTCCTGTTTCACCATTGCTAGTGTAGGGACCCTCAGTGGTGTAGGTAGTAGCCACACTGCCATCGAAGGGAGTATTGACAGTGGTGGCCCTACCGGGAGCGGTGGGAGTC
>JANIWM010000075.1:0-31872 GCA_030555655.1 Starmerella floris
CTGCGAAGAGCTTGAAAGCTCCGTGGTGACTGCGTTGGGTGCTAGACAATGGCCCGAAACAACCTCGAAAAACGGGCGCGGGACGAGCAGAACCAGCGCCGCTCCCCCGGGCGCGGCCGCGCCGCCGGCGACGCCGACAGCGACGCGCCCCGCCACGCCGAGGAGAACGCCTCCGCCGCCAAGGACCAGCCCCAGCGCAGCAAGGACAAGCCCCGGGCCGGCGACGGGCGGGGCGCGGCCGACGGCGGGCCCGGCGGCCCCGACGGCGGGCCCAAGGGCCGCAAGATCGTCGACATCGAGATCAATCTCACGCAGCTCACGTGGATGGTGCTGGCCACGTTCTTCCTGTTCTCGCTGCTGTCGAACTCGGACAGCGTGCCGGAGATCACGTTCCAGGAGTTCAAGCAGCAGATGCTGAACCGCGGCGAGGTGGCGCGGCTGCAGGTCGTGAACAACGCGGTGGTGCGCGTGTTCACCCGCAGCTCGGGCGAGCACCCCGTGGCCTACTTCACAATCGGCTCGGTGGACTCGCTGGATCGGCACCTGGCCGAGGCCCAGGACCGGCTCGGCATCAAGCCCGAGGACCGGATCCCCGTGAACTACAACGAGGAGGGCAGCTGGGTCTCCGGCATCTTCGGGCTGCTGCCCACGCTGCTGTTTCTGGGCTTCCTGATCTACATCGGGCGGCGCACGGCCCAGCGGGCCGGCGGCGGCATGGGCGGCATGTTCGGCGTGGGCAAGACCAAGGCCCAGCTGTACAACCCCAACAGCGACGTGCGCGTGCGGTTCTCCGACGTCGCCGGCATGGACGAGGCCAAGACCGAGATCATGGAGTTTGTGCAGTTTCTTAAAACGCCGGAGAAGTACGAGAAGCTCGGGGCCAAAATCCCCCGCGGCGCCATTCTCAGCGGCGCCCCGGGCACGGGCAAGACGCTGCTGGCCAAGGCCACCGCCGGCGAGGCCGGCGTGCCGTTCTTCAGCGTCAGCGGCTCCGAGTTTGTCGAGATGTTCAGCGGCGTCGGCGCGTCGCGCGTGCGCGACCTGTTCAAAAAGGCCAAGGAAAAGGCGCCGGCCATGATCTGGATCGACGAGATCGACGCCATCGGCAAGGCCCGGTCCGGCGCCGGCATGCGCGGCGGCAACGACGAGCGCGAGGCCACCCTCAACCAGCTCCTCGTCGAGATGGACGGCTTCAGCACCGACCAGCACATCGTGGTGCTGGCCGGCACCAACCGCGCCGACATGCTCGACAAGGCCCTGCTGCGCCCGGGCCGCTTCGACCGCCACATCAGCATCGACCTGCCCACCCTGGAGGGCCGCCGCCAGATCTACGACGTGCACCTGGCCAAGATCAAGTACGACCCGGCCATTCCCGAGCTCAGCGGCAAGCTGGCGGCCATGACCCCTGGGTTCTCCGGGGCCGACATCGCCAATTGCTGCAACGAGGCCGCGCTGGCCGCCGCCCGCGAGGACGCGCGGCTCGTCGGCATGACCCACTTCGAAAAGGCGGTGGACCGCGTGATCGCCGGCCTGGAGCGCCGGTCCCGCGTGCTGCCCCGCGACAAGCGCCGCATCGTCGCCTACCACGAGGCGGGCCACGCCGTGTCCGGCTGGTTTTTGCGCCACGCCGACCCGCTCGTCAAGGTCACCATCGTGCCCCACGGCGCCGCCGCGCTGGGCTACGCCCAGCTCCTGCCCAGCGACGCAACCATCACCACCCAGGACCGCATGATCGACCTCATCACCGTGGCTCTGGGCGGCCGCGTCAGCGAGGAGATCTTCTTCGACACCGTCACCGTCGGCGCCAGCGACGACTTCAAGCGCATCACCCAGATCGCCCGCGGCATGGTCACCGACTACGGCTTCAGCCCGCGCCTCGGTACCGTGCGCCTGGAGCGGCCCCAGGGCTCGGTCCAGAAGGGCTACTCCGAGGCCACCGACGAGGTCATCGACCAGGAGGTCAACAGCATCATCACCGCCGCCCACGAGACCTGTAAGTCTCTGCTCACGGAGAAAAAGGACCTGGTCGCCAAGGTCGCCGAGGAACTGCTGGCCAAGGAGCAGCTGACTCGCCGCGACCTCGTGCGGCTGCTAGGCGAGCGCCCGTTCAAGGACAACGAGCATGAGGCGTTCCGAAAATATCTGGATGTCACCAAGGATGAATAAGCCACGGGGTGTCCGATCTAGCCGTGGGGTACCCCAATAAGCCGCAGGGCGCCCCTCATAGATAATTTGTATATACTTCGACCCATTGCGACGTCGTTTTTTTTTGGTGTTCACCTGCCTATTTGGGACAGTGGCACTAGGGTTGCTCACTAGGGTTGCTCACCAGGGTTACTTTTGCCAGGCATTATTCGCTTTGCTTAAGTTGCTCTGACATAGTCAGCCACCTGGTATCACGTTTTGTTTAATTTGAGATCTGTTTGGATTGTCAGACGAGCTGTAGGACTTGAAATTGGTTTGTTTACAGCCCTTTTACTATATATTGGATCCTCGCGGCTCCCATACGAAAGTGGAATGATTCTCTATTGCCTTAACGAGAGAGACGTAATGGTGTCATGGGTTTCAAGGAATTACTGCGTAGATGTATTTAATTACATATAGAACGGTCTAGATCCAGCTAGATCGCAAAACTGACGATAGCGAAGAGTAACATGAGCGCAGGATAGCCCAGTGCGGGCGGTCGAGGTTTTGTCGAGCTATTTCGAGTACAGAACAGATGACGGACATCTGATCCTAGTGCGTTGCACTCGTACTCATTGGGAATCGGCGACCCGAAGGTTGGGGTAGAACTTGATCGGGTGGTGTGCATAGATCCTGTCTTCGCATATGTCGATGAAGGGTCTATGGGAGATCTCGCTTGTGTAGTCGCCTCGGATGATGAGGATTCAGTAGCACCGACGCCTGCGTCGGTTGTTGCTGACAGAGCTTGTGACCAGGAAGAACCTGATCCTGAGAAGGCGGAACCGGTGTCCGTGGCCCCTGTTGCTGGTGAATTACTAGAGTCCGAACCAGCAGATCCTCGAAGGCCCGGCAGGGCCACTGTCTGCGAGGTAATGGAACCGGTAGTCGAATTAGAGGACGACACAGTTGGCTCTGGTGCTGATGAGACTTGTGATGCTGAAGTACTGCCGTCAGCGGTTGTTGAGTTGGGCTGTATCGTTTGGTCTGAGCTTGTGGGGGTCGGTGCGGCAGACCCTTGAGATCCTGCGAAATCAGTGCCGGTGGTGCTTTCCGAGCTCAAATGAATTATCGCGTCCGACGTAGGAGAAGGGGAACCGGTAGAGCCTGTTGGTGTGGGTGCAGCCAAGCCTTGAGATCCTATTGAACCAGTAGGATTTGTGCTGGTCTGTGTTCCTAAATGGGGCTCATTAGCGGCGGTGCCGGTAGGTGTGAGTGCTTGAGATCCAGCAAGGCCAGTTTCGCCAGACGTTTTGGTGATCTTACCCATTGATAGCTGGGATTGAGGCGAATCACTGGCACCTGTGCCTGACAACATAGGCGGAGCCGTAGCTTTAGACTCGACAACGTTGGTACTAGTGGAGTTCTCAGATATTGACGAGCGCATTATCGAATCCATGGACGTCACCTGGGTTGATACTGCGCCAGCATTTCCAGAAGCATTGCTTTCAGAATTTGAGTTACTTGTTGTCAAAATCGTTTGCGTTCGAGTAGTCGACTGATCATGGGGCTCATCACTACCCATTTTATTTGAGCAGGAAGCTTCATCGATTGGCGGCTTGGTCTGTGGGGCACCATTGCCTCGTCCAGGAATCGCTACAGGTAGATCACCCGTCGGAATGCTAAAGTTGATCACTGCAGGAATAGTGATGGTCGGAATACTGATAGACAAGTTTCCAAGCGGAATCAGAATCGGCGTGGCAGAATGAGAGGTACCTAAACATGGTGATTCGGTTAGAGAATCACATTGACAAGAAGCCGTAGCTGGAGCTGTGGAGGGGTTTGTCGCGTGGATCCTGGTCGTGCTCGAACTTCCTCTAGCCGAACATGACCCGCATGAAGCAGTTGAAGGGAGTTCACTTGCCGGGAGATAAATAGTGTGTATTGAGGTGACAGTCTCAGTTTGATGTACCACTGTACCACAGTGAGCGGCTGGTGCTGATCCCGAAGTCACGTTCAATGATACAGCAACACCAGAGCCACCGTTCGGAACAGCAGGGCTAGTTGCGAGAGAGGAAGAGAGTATGGAACGAGCTCTCAATGATCCCAAAGACGCTATTGTCAGTTGGGAATCGGAAATGGTCTCAGTGGAGCTACTCTTGCGCATTGAATTCGACGATGCTGTCGCTGAAAATTCAGCGGTTGATAGAGTTGCAACACTGGGTCTGGTCCCTGCTGAGCTCGACTTGAAAACTGAAGATGAAGATGAATTCTTATACTTCCACACGGTGCGGGTATCATAGGCAGTGACAGTGGAGAAGTGGTCGACGTAGTCGGTGACAACAGAGGTAACCCACTTAGTGGATACATTAGGGGATGCTTTTACTAAAGAATGGCTTATTGAGGATGATGGCTGAGAACGAGCTTGCGAAACGGACTTTGTAGATGTCGTAGCAGGGGATGTAGTTTGCGTTTTTGGCGTCGAGGCATGATGTGCAGCTGCAGGTGTAGTATGCGTACTTGACGAGGAGCTTTGCTCTGATGTTGAGCTTGTTGATTTAGTCGATTCTGAGGTCGAAACGCTATCACTACTTGAAGTTGAGGTATGCTGGGCTGGCGACGTCGTTCTAGGCGATGTTGAGGATGTTGTTTGAGTATCCGAGATCGATGCAGGCTTAGTTCCTTGACTCGTAGAGCTATCGTCTGATTCTTCAGGGGAGGTGGAAGCTTTAGTGTTCGAGGTGGACGTAGGCTCAGCTGCAGAGGTTGTAGCAGGGGAACTAGGCGCGGGGTTGTCACTCTCTGAGCTCGAACCAGGCTCATTCGTTGAAGTTGCAACGTCTCCAGTACCCTGCGCACTAGTCGGCGCCGCGTCTGCACTAGTAGCAAATCCATCAGATTCTGTTCCAGTCGGCTCAACGTCCCAATTTGTGGCGCCCCCCTCAGTTGAAGCGCCGCCGAGCCCTGCCGTCCACGCCTGACCAGCATCGGTTGCTTCTTGGGTAATATCTAATGCACTGTTGCCCGCGAGTGGGTTAGAATCAGGTGAAAGGTCGGAAAAAAGTCCGAAGTCTATCGCGGCGGCGGAGTGCACTAAAAGTGGTAGGAGTTTCACGAACATCTGCCTTCTGAGGATTGCGCGAAAAAAGATTGAATATGAAGGAAGAAAAGGAGGGCAGCAGGTGTTTATGAATATATAGCGCGCCGATACTTATTTGGGTATGGGTCTTTCGTTAATGTAAACAATATATGCAAGGCCAGATGCAGGTGCCTCAACCCCAGTAAGTAGAAGGTTAAGACAGCGAGTTCCCCACGACAGGGCCAGGGTAGCGCAGGAGAGTCCAAAAATGCAACGCGGAAGCGCGATACGTGGGAAAATACCTAGCGCGACCTTAGCAAACCTTCCAACCATTTCGAAGCCGCTATTTGATTAGGATAATTGCGCCGTTTTCTGCTTCTTCATCGCCGACGAAAAGGGAGTACTGCTCGCGTGTGAGGGGTTTGGTCCTCGGTGGAAGCACCTGCCCTAGTTCTCCACCCTGACGTCACATTGTTTGGCTTCTTTGTTGTGGCTTTCGATGGTTCTGCTGCAAGCAGGCTTGGTATAGCTATGGCTTGGTGGCTGCACGTAGGCGGCTTGTTGATGGCTTGCTGGCGCGCAGATAGATAAGGTGTCGCTTGTTTACGGCTGGACGCCTCCCGGCTCATCGCTTATTGTCAGGTTGTTCTGCTGCATGTTATGGTGTGTCTACTGCAAGTTGACTGCTTGTATACGACTTGTAAGCGGCTTGTGCAAAACTAGCTGGGTTGTGAGCGGCATGTTTGCGGCTTAGTTGCAGCCGGTGTGCGGCTTCGTGGAAGCCTGTTCATGGATTTGTTTACGGCTTCTACGGCTTGCACCCATGATTCCTGGGGTCCTCGTAATAATGCCTCGACCTGAGCGCGAGCTTATAATCAACTCCTGAACACCCAGATACCATACTACTATCTCTCGTATCATCCACTACCCATTGACAACTGCCCTCGCCTCGAACTTCCTATTGCTTCAGCTCTTATCGCGCCTGGCGCTAAAATATTCAGTGCTAGCAGCCAAAGCGCCTAAATTTCCCAAAGCTCCAAGCCGACGATATCAAATCGCTCGCCCTGCGCGCTGAGAATGTCGTTACCGTAGGTCGACGAAGGCGACGAGCGGCCAGCGTCCAGAGATTGGTCGACCCACAGGCCGGGATGCCCATCGCCTGAGCCGAAAGCGAGATATTTGGGATTACAGAGCACCAGGAAGTCGTTCTTTCCCGTATAGGTGTAGGTGACCACGGAGTGGCTGTGCTTGTCCTTGACCTTCCACAATAGGCAATCGCTGTTGCCCTGGTACATGCCGTTGGGTACAGGGTGCAGCTCGACGTTGGAGTAGGCACCAAATATGCCGCTGCGGATGTCCTTGATGATCAGCACGTAGCCACGCTGCTGATGATCGCGCGCCTCTTTGCAGGCATGCTCGTAGAAAGTGGACAGCGAAGCACCGTGTTGTTCCAGCGAATACTTGAGTCGCCACTCGGGCCGGAGCTGGAGCCGCTCTGGTAGTGATTTGCTGATGGCTTCGGCAAGGGCCGGGCTCATGAGGTGGTTTCGCGTGGTGGGCTTGTAGCCGGTCAGGATGATTTCCGGGGCCATTGACGGGTCAATTGGGAACGGGAAGCGAGGCAGAAGCGGATACAGGCCAGTTTGTCAAATAGTAGTCGAGGCCAAGACGACGGGCAATTACACAGGTTCGTGGCCGATTGGTTACGTCTAGATAGCCGACTTTCAATCCAGATGAGACGTGGATCGATAACGTTCGCCTCTCGTCCCAACCCAACGCCGAACCCATGCCCCGCCCCGACGAACAGGCAGTACGACCACCGCGCAGTGTGCATCTCCCAGTACGAATGGCTGGTGCATCTCCCAGCACGAACGGCTTGTAAGGTGGGGTCTGCGTACCCGTCCGAGCAGCGTGTCCGTCCTCCAAGCTCTACTACTGAGCTGCACCACCAGCGGTAGACCCAGCAACCCTACCGACCCCGCCTTGGCGTTAGTAGCCTTTTCCTGTTGCAGACCCTCCCTGGTTCGGCCTTCTCAAGCCCTGCCCGGCTCTCCAACCTTCCCAGCCTTCCCCAGCTCCAGCCTTTCCCCGGGTGCCTTTCCCTGGACTTCCCTGTTCCACCCCTGATCCAGCATTTCCAGCTGAACTGCAGTGCTTTTGCTCGCATAGTCACAGCATGTCGGAAGAGGGACCGCCGCCCACCCGCTGGGAGGTCGAGCTGGAGTTTGTGCAGGCTCTGGCAAACCCCATGTACGTGCACTTTCTGGCCCAGCAGAAGTACCTGGAAGACCCGGACTTCCTAAGATACCTGGAGTACCTGGAATACTGGCGAGAGCTGCCCCACGTGCAGTACATAGTGTACCCGAACTGTCTGACAATGCTAACGCTTCTCAAGCAGCCCGAATTCCGGCGGGAGATTGCCCGGGCCGAGGTGGCTCAGCTGATCATGGACGGCTTCTTCCGAAAGTGGCAACTACCGATGCCAGAAGAAACCAAGGCTGTCAAGGTGGAGGCGTGATGCGCAGTCCAACGCCGCAATTGACCTAGAGTGCAATAGGCAAACAATGCCAAGTTGACCTAGAGTGCACTGGGCAAACAACGCCGCAATTGACCTAGAGTGCACTGGGCAATGCCAAGTCGATTTCACAACGTTGAAACAGAACAAACCGGTTCCGCCCCACAATCAGGATGTCCCAAAGAGGAAAAAAACCTCTACCGAAATAAAGCTAAGAAGGGGTTGAATTTACATGCGACAAAACACTAATAGCTTTGAAAAGGGCTGAGGACAGTCATAAGGGTAATAGAAACTCCCATTGAGGGATTAAGAAATTATGAGAACAATTCTATGAAGATGGCATGCCTCCACAGCAAATTGTTGGACGACCGAAATGAGGCAAAATTATAGCTAATCGCAGGAAAGGAGGTTTCACCGGATTTTCTCCGGTAGAAACCTTTCATCAGAGTCTCCGTTATGAACTTTATAGCATCCGTATTCCTAAATGGCTCAATTCGGCCTTGAGATCTTCCGTGAATCACAAGAATGCTTATTTAGACAGATGTCTTATATTTCTCCACGAACATGCGATAAAATGGACCCTCTCAACGGCCGAGCCTTATTGCTTACGCACTCTCTTAGCTTGTTTTCAGATAGACAATCCTCAGATCATATTCACCTCTAAAGAGGGCAGTGGCCATTCGAGACGCCTTGTTTTAATTTGAGACATGTGATATCTTCTAGGACCTTTTTTAGATTTGGAGGGTGCTTGCCCTGTCATTTTATTTGATTTGTTTATTTTTCGACCTTCCACGCTTCTTGAGTGAGTGGGCAATATAAGCTTTGCCAGCAAGATTCGTGGCTTCCTATCGGAACAGCTGAGTGGACAATCTGTTGTTTGATAAGGTTGAAACTGCCGATCTTCTTCGAAAGTCTCTCCATGGACTTGTCTAGATCAGCCGATCGCCTGCGAAAGTCCCTCAATGGACTTGTCTAGATAATTCTGTGTTATATATACAATCGAATACTATTATTTACTGGGAGGATGTGTTTGTTGACATCGATCTTCTCCATATACTCACCAGTAGTACCTCGATATCCACCCGACCACCAGGGGTTTCTTTCTCAATAGATCCCACGCCAGATATTATTCTCTGCTGCTGTTGCTATGTTTCCTTTTTGTGTTCGCTATAGATTATTTATAAGACTCCGGGGGGATATTGAGTCGGTGTAGTGACCGATGAGCGCCGAAAACTGTGGACATATACGTAACTGAAGTGTCCACCACCGCTGTTTTTGTATGCCTATTGATAATTTCACTACCATAGTTTGCCTGTCTACCTTTAAGGATATGTCCCAGTTGAACTTTTCAGTTCTACCCTTGTTCCTGCAAAAAATTAAGCCAGTCCAAGGAGAGAACCACGTGCCCTGGCGTGCTCGAGCAGCGCCAGTTGAATATGCGCCCCCCCGAATGGAGCAATTCAATTCTTTCCCTGAAGTGCAGACATTGTGACGCACTCTTAGACGCTTGGCTGCTTCGGTACGAACCCGTGTCTGGCCCTCCTGAACCCCGTCTGTGGCCCCTCTTGCGTTCTGTGGCATTCTCCTTGTTAAGCTTCTGCCTGTGAGGCTTCTTCTCTTCTGAGATCTCCAATCCGACGCTTCCTTGCTTCAGAAGCTTTTTTCCTTGTCGGGCTTCTCACCCCAGACGTCCTCTTCAATTGCTGTCTAAGGATTTTTTTCCTCTCTTCTTCTGGCCCGAAGCTTCTTACTGAGGCTTTATTTTTTTGAGAGGCTTGTTGTTCGAAGCTCCTGTAGGCTCGTTGTCTTAGACTGGTAGTCTAATTCTCTCGTGTGATTGCTCATCTGAGTCACCTTCTCTGAGGCATCTTTGTTAAGGCGCCTTTTTTGAGGGTTCACGTTTGAGGTTTCAGTAAAGCTTCCTCTTTGGGATTTGCACTCTGAGATTTTCTTTCTAGGCTTCTATCCTTCTTGTTGTCCCCAGACCCATGCTGAGACGTTTTGTGGCCACGGCGCGCCCGGCGCGACGCTTTGTGCGGACGCAAACCACCCAGCCCAACGCCGCTTTCCCCTGCTTGGATAGGGTGGAGCAGCGCACGCAGCGCATCCAGGAGTCGGGCCCGGAGCCCGTGTACATCTCCCAGAATTTTGGCTACGAGACTTACCGCGCCTCGCACCCCCTGAAGCTTGAGTTTGGTGCCCAGCTCAAGGACGTGGAGATCGCCTACGAGACATGGGGCCAGTTGAACGCCACCAAGTCCAACGCCATTCTGCTGCACACTGGACTGTCTCCGTCCAGCCACGCCAAGTCCCACGCCAAAAATAGTACGGGCGGATGGTGGGAGAAGTTCATTGGGCCCGGCCTTGCCATCGATACCGACAAGTTCTTCGTCATATGCACCAATGTTCTGGGTGGTTGCTATGGATCCACCGGCCCCTCCTCGATGCGCCCCGGGACCGACCAGCGCTACGCCACCAGCTTCCCCATCATCACCATCCAGGACATGGTTCGGGTCCAGGCCGATCTGGTGCGCAACCACCTCGGCATCGACCGGCTGTACGCATCTGTGGGCTCGAGCATGGGCGGAATGCAGAGCCTGGCATTCGCCACCGAGTTCAGCGACCGCGTGGGCCGCGTGGCGTCGATCTCCGGCTGCGCGCGGTCCCACCCGTCCTCGATTGCCAGCCGGTTTGTCCAGCGCCAGGTTTTGATGAACGACCCCCACTGGAACCGCGGCTACTACTACGATGGCGTGCCGCCGCACCAGGGCATGAAGCTAGCCCGCGAAATCGCCACCATCACTTACCGCAGCGGGCCCGAGTGGGAGCAGCGGTTTGCCCGGGACCGTCTGGACCCCGGCGTGGTGCCGGCGTTGTGCCCGGACTTCCTCATCGAGACCTACCTGGACCACCAGGGCGAGAAGTTCTGCCTGCAGTTTGATCCCAACTCGTTGCTCTACATTTCTAAGGCCATGGACTTGTTCGACCTCGGGGCCGAGAACAAGCTGGCCCGACGCCGCCTCGCCCAGCAGCACGGCGAGCGCATCCAGCAACAAACAGCCCAGGGTGAGAGCGAGCATGCCAGCCCCAGCAAGCCTTTCCAGAACCAGCCTCGCGCCGCGGTTAAGCAGAGCAGTGTCGCCGACCTGGTAGAGGGTATGCGCCCCATGGCTCACCTGCCCGTCTTTGTGCTTGGTGTCGAGAGCGACGCGCTGTTCCCGAGCTGGCAGCAGCGCGAGATATATGAGGTGCTCCGCACCGCCAACCCGGACAACAATCGCATCGAGCACCACGAACTAGGGTTCAACCAGAGCATCTACGGCCACGACACCTTCCTGCTGGACTTGGAGCATGTGGGCTTGCCGCTCAAACGGTTCCTCGAAAGCTAATCGCAGGCCGATTTGTTTGCATAGACTTACCTACGACTATTTATTTAATTTCAATGCATCGTCCTGGGTGTTGCGCGCCAGTCACACCACCGAGCGTGTGCGAGCCCGGCGCAAACCCGTTTCTCTGAAGAGTACGCGCTACCGAACAGCGTGTTGGAATTACCGCGCCACCACATAATCTATATATTGACATTACACACATGCCCTTTACATTTCAATCGAGTCTCTGTCTCCAATAAAAGCGAAAGAACAGATTGACAATTTCTAAATCAATTTAGAAACGACGTCCAATTAGTGCGAGAAGTGTTTGAGCGATATCGAATGCCTGGGCTGCCAACAAAAATTGGTTGCCGTACATACCCTCACGATTAGGCAGGTCTTGGCGTAGTGCGCAAACCCGCATGCACGTATGACATTATGATATGCTCGCTCTGCTCATTTCATGTTCAGTATACACTCATCGTTAACTATGCTGTCATATATGTCTTCCTTGGTAAATACCCAATCCATGCCGATATAATTTGTTTCCACAGTCGCTAGCATTATCACGGGACACGCCTTCTAAATTGGGAAGTGCTGGAAACATACGCCCGGCAATCGGCACCCATACGCTCAAATGCTTAAGTATTCACATGAATGTCTCACGATGATCGCTGGAAGTGCCCTAAATGCTCGGGATAAATTTAGTTGGCAACCCCACTGAGATTTCCTCTAAATAAGAGACACACGCTCGCTCTATGACACCGTCTATATAGTGACAATCTGGATTTATTTTAATCCTAACGAGTGCATCGAAACCTTCACGCCCAGCAAATACTCGATGGCCTCGTTCACAACCTTGGCCTTCCACACATCGCGGCCCCACACGTAGAGGCCGTGACGGCGCACAAGAATGGCCGGGGCCTGTGGATTGGCCTCCAGGGCGGCCATTACGTCGTCGACCAACTCCTCTTCGTGGGCACGGTTGGGAATAATAGGAATGCGCAGCGTATCAAAAAAGCTCAGGTTGCCCGGCTCCGTGTACTTGGGCACTGCCTTGATGTTTTCGATCTCGCTGATGGTGAACTCGGTAGCCGTGGGGGGCTCAATGGCAGTAGCCAGCACGGCATTGGTCGAGTGGGTGTGAATGCAGGCATGGGTTCCGGTATGGCGGAAAATGGCCTCGAACACGGGCGCGCTTGCTGAGGGCTTATAAAGCGGCGTGCTCCCGCTGGCGAACTGCTTGGCTTGATTATCCCAGATCGTCAAGTCCTCAGGACGCATCCGTTCCTTCTGCACTCCGCTGGGCGTCACATACAGCCATTCGCCAGCACCTGACGGAGCGGGAGCCAAAATACTCATCGCGCCGGCAGTGCCAGGCATCCAGCCCTCAAAGTATAGCTGCCGGCACAGCTCCACGATGATTTTTGCCGGGTCGGTCTCGCCAATGTACTGAGCGTTGACGTCGGAGCCCATTTGGCTGAGAAAATACCCCTGCCCTTGGTGCCTATGAATCACTACCGGTCACGATAGATCATGCCATTTCTAATTCAAGGCAGCAAGGGCGCCTTGATGTTGCTAAATGCACCGACCTGACTAGATTATCACCACCCAGGAGCCTCAACCCGTCTGAGAGCAGCGAACCCTCTGGTTAAAAATCACGCCTTCCACATCCACCACGGATATAGTGCACGTCGAAACATCTGCCCCTACCCCGTAATTAGACCGCACCCGTTATCAGGTGGTCCCGTTATCGGCTTGAGCCGCGTTATCGGACTGCACCCTCTGATGAAAACGCATCCCAATTATCGTGCTATATTATCGCTCCTTCATCCGCTAGAGGGGTTCAGGAAATAATGATGGAGTATTTCATTTTTCACAGAAAAAGACATGGTAATGCTGTTTCTGCAATGCCTTCGCCCATGTCGGTGATCTTCATCTTCAGATGAACCCGCTTCGACATGTGGGGTCAGTACAAACACATATTGGCACCACGATGTTATTTTCCCTTTAAGAAATTGTGCAGAACGTGGAACCCTGCAGATAATGCGGACACCCGAACTTTTGATCCATCTACTATAGCACTAAAAACGGGGGTATGAGTATGCCACGTACATTACACCTGAATGATATATAGATTCAATTCACCTGACCAAGTGACCCCGGAAAATACTGCCATTTGTGCTTTGATAACCTTTTAATCATCTCATCAATAGTTACCACCAGCATTAAGATGATCATACCTTCTCTAGAGTCTTGCTGCTTCCGCTGGGTCAGAGTTGAGCTAAATATTAAGGATTCTGGAAGCTTGCGTATTCAGGCTACTCGTTCGTGCTCAAAAAGGGCAGCTGTAATATTCCATATCGCAGGGCGGAAGCCCACGCTCCTGTAAGGACGCGACTAGTCTAACAGGCATTCATTGGCCGTCAGCGGCCAATGAATGGTTTACGGCCAATGAATGGCCATGAGTGCCCCTTGAAGAACCGAAGAACCGGAAGAACCCGCACTCGATTTTAATCAGGCCTATCTGGTGTCAGCCATACCCTCTGCCCTGCACACACACCCGTCACATTGTCAGCCTCGTCCCACTTTCCCAATTAGGAAAGCAGAATGTCGGGCATTGTGGGCGGGGTGGTTTTCACCAATCCTCCAAAAAACGGCGCAGCCAAGACTTATAAAATCAATGATGCACCCTGTCTTCTGATGCCCTCAACTTACTCCAAAGTATCATTGCCTCTAGAGAAGAACCAGATTCTCGATTACCTTCTATGAGCCGCCACGATATGTTCAAGGGGATTAGTCCCAAAGAACTCCGAGCGTTGAAAGCAACCGTTTTTAATGAACGCGGAAGTGAGGCCTTGACTTACTTGTTGGGCTCCCTCGACGACTTTCTCAACACACGCTTGGTTAGTGCAATCCACAGTGCCGTACGTATTGGCGTTGCTGTAGTGCTGTCTATAATTTTGTTTTTGACCTCTCGCGGATACCGTTCGCCTCTCTTCATCATTTACCAGGTCAATTTTGGGTTCATGCTCATTGGCTCCGCCTTGGAGCTGGGGTGGCAGTTCAGTTTCAGTGCATCAATGACAGAGTATCTGACCTCTGGTGATAATCCTCGATCCTCTTTGAATTTGTCAGTAGCCGCGAGTGTCTTCTTGACACTTTTGATCATGTCGTTGCTGGCTAGTCTTGTTTTGCAGGTATATTTTTCCTGCACAGATCTTCACCGGCGCTATCAACTGGGGATCACTCTGTTGGCTGCCATCGGCTGCATTCCTGCCTACCTGATCTGGATTTGGCGTTTAGTACTCGTATTTATTCAGAACCTGGGTCCTAGCGGCGGCGGTGGACAGGGTGCGTACGGCTGGGGCAATGATAACTGGGTGTTTTACGGCGCGTGGGGGAGTTTCGCCGCATCGACCTCATTTTGCTCTCTGATTCTATGCGTGAAGCTTTGGAAAGTCCAGCGAGACCGCTCAAAATTAGGTATGGAGAACTTCAACCCCATTAAAGTGTTGCTCACCATGGCGCTACAGAACTCGGCTCTGCCTGCTGTGCTTGCCTTGGTATCTTCAGGACTCAATCCCAACAACTTTGGTGCACAATCAGTGGCAGCATCAGCGGTTCCGCTGACGGCAGCACTACTACCGGTGGGTTATATCTGGGCCCAGGTCACTGGCGACACACCTAATAAGCGACAAGGCAATCCTACAATGAGGGTGGAAGACGCCGAAAGAATGATGCATATGGCGCATGACCGGCGAAGGGAGCAAGCTTTGGCATTCGTGGAACCAACTACTGAGGCCACAGGTAAAACCACCCTGTTTGAGAACGAGCATAATGAAAAATGAGGAAACGTGCTGCATCCCTCCACATTGAATCATCGCCGCCTACATGTGGAGGTGTAGCACTATGAGTATAGAGGTTTGATCTCACATAGAATGAATACAAACAATTTAGTTGACTACCATGTATCGGATCGATCTTGATCGGGGCCATCTATGCGAATCTGCAAGAGGCGGATCATGATTTGATCAGACTTGCCTCAACCCTTATGATAAGACTGAATTACACAAGACTCGGTTATGCTAATTTTAGAAACTAACGTATTCTCAGGAAATGTCTGGGCGCGAGAAATTCAGACAGACATGCTTGGTCAAAAATTATATGCGCAACCGTTTATTTCAAACCTTATGTAGCCGAGCATTGCTCGGGGGAATTTTCTGTGTGTACTCACGAACTCGGATTACGTATGTGGGGGGAGGGGGGGTGTTCCCCCAATTTGCGCAATACGAAAATAAACTAGTTTTCCCTTAAGACTTAGACGGGCAAGCTAATATGCACGACTTTTCCCACAAATATTCCAGACGGCTTGTGTCTACCACATTATTTACACCGGGAGTTAGCCGATACGACTACGCCTTATTTTGATTTGTACTTTTTGACGGAAGTTTACTCAGGCGCTCAATTTGCATTAGGTTTATGTAGGCAAAAATACTCAAGATTAATTTAGACGAAACAGTTGACGTGCACACGGGAGTCGGGTTGCGGCCGCACCGCGATTTACTTCCTACCGATTGCGCCGTAGCGGTGATTTGCGCACTGCCGGGACTTGTACAGGACGTGGGCCTGAGGCCAAGCATGCATTGATGGGGCCCGTAGGGCTAGCGGCGGCCGGGGGTGCTAAAATTAGCCGGCGGCGGCTGATTAATATCGCGATCCACCGGTGATGGCTTCATAAGCGAGGTCGGGTTGTCGACGGCACCAACGAGGATGCACGACCGGTTCACGGCGTTGGGTGCGCGCAGCCCAACCTGGCAGCGCTAACGCTGGGGGTAGCCAGGGGCTGGTTCTCCAGGGCAGGGAGAACGCGAGGGTTGGGGCGGGCTTTGACAAGTCGCGTCGCGTAGAACGGTGGTGCTGTGTTCTTGGCGTGATGTGCCCTGAAAAATACGTCGCCAGAAGAGAGGTCCCAACCCTGGGCTTAATTAGCTGCAGATTAGGCTCCAATTAAGGAGACGAAGGGGCAGATCCGCCCTGTTGGCGGGCCTGCGCGCTTCGCGGGCGAGAGGGCCCGGTTTGTGGACCGGCCCCGGCGGCCGGCGAGGATGGTTAGAAGAGGGCCAAGAGAGGGAGAGAGCCCGGCTTGCCGGCTTTGGTTAGGTGGTGAGCGTGGGAGCCGTGGGAGCCTTTTGACACGACGTCAGCCATGACTTGGGGCCGGCCGCGCGGCGATGCGGGCGGTGGGCGCAGGGTTGTCGCGTGGCCACGCGTTCGCGGCCGGAGCCAGCGCGTTCTGGGGAGCCACGCCCGCCTTAGTGCCGGAGCCCTCTGCCGCTACCCTTCTTCCCGTTTGGGATGTCCCTGCCCCGGTGCATGGGGCCCCTTTCCTGGTGCAATGCCAAAATAGATTTGTTCTCGCCATTTGCTACCACCTAGCAAACACTTTCCGACCCGGACTTTCCCTGCTCTACAAAAAAGGCGCTGAGGACCGGACGCTACAACAACGGACAGCAGAGACCGCAACCGATCTCCCCCGTGCCCGTACTTAATAGAAAATCCCTGTGTGGACTCGCCGACTCCAGCCACCTAATCCCGGCATCCACCCGTGCTCGACCACCTCAGTCGAGCTCAGCCAACCGCGGAAGCTTCCCTAGCGACGGACCCGCCTCGGACCCCGTTCGGACCCCGTTATTTGTTGTAACCAGCCTGCAACCGCCCTCCCCGGAGCCCCCGTGCATATCCTGGTGACTTTCCCCCAGGAACCGTGTTGCATCCTTATTCTCGCTTGGAACGCCTTGTTACCAACCGGAACCCCGTTGCAACCCCTCGGAACCCCATTGCAACCCCTCGGAACCCCATTGCAAGCTCGTTTGCTTCGGATTCCTGTGCCCTCGTCAGTCCCTGCCTCGGCCTTGCATACCCCGCCTTTCCTTAATACCCCGGCATGGCTAGCCTGATTCTGACGACCCTTCTGCATTTGGCGGCGGCGGCGCCCCGCCTCAACTTCCCTTTCAACAGCCAGCTGCCCCCCGTGGCGCAGTGGGACCACGCCTACAGCTACACGCTGTCGGACGACACGTTCAAGAGCGCGGACGGCTCGGCGATCACGTACTCGTCGCCCGATCTGCCGAGCTGGCTGACGCTGAACGGGCGCACGCTGTCCGGCACGCCCAGCGGCGGCAGCGGCGACACCACCGTGCAGTTCCAGCTGGACGCCGCCGACAGCACCGGCACGGCGTCCACGTCGTGCGTGCTGCAGCTGACCGGCAGCGGCCCGCCCAGCTACGACGGCGGCAAGCTGCTGCAGGTGCTGGAGGCCAGCGGCCAGGTGGCCAGCAGCAACAGCTACGTGCTGGTGCCCAACCACCCGTTCGAGATCGACTTCCCGGCCGACTTCTTCCAGGTGCCGGCCGGCCAGAGCGTCAAGGGCCACTACGCGGTGACCAGCGACCACGCGCCGCTGCCGATCTGGCTGGACTTCGACGGCGCCGCGGGCCGGTTCAGCGGCACCGCCCCGGCCGTGAACTCCGAGATCGCCCAGGCCCAGCAGTTCTCGATCCTGTACATCGTCAGCACCTTCGAGGGCTTCGCGTCGGCGGCGGCCCAGTTCAACCTGGTGCTGGGCGCCAACGTCTTGTCCATGAACATCTCGTCCATGCAGTTCGACGCCACGCCCAACCACCCGTTCTCCTACTCGGTGCCGCTGGCCGAGATCCGCCTCGACAACCGCCCCATGACCGCCGGCGACGTGCAGTCGGCCCGGGCCGTGATCCCGGACGAGGCCCAGGGCTGGCTCCACTGGGACCGCGACACGCTGACGCTCAGCGGCACCCCGCCGGACCAAGCCGCGGGCCACAACTTCTCGGTGCCCCTCGAGCTCACCGACCGCTACAACGACGCCGTGTCCTGGAAGGTGGGGCTGTCGGTGGCGGCCGAGAACAACCGCACCGTGTTCAGCACCTCCAGCCTGCCCCCCGCCAACGCGACCCGCGGGCAGTGGTTCAGCTACGACCTCAGCGACTACGTGCTCAGCAAGGCGGCCCGGCTCAGCCTGGGCGCCGGCGTGGACTGGCTCGCCGTGCACAACGACAACCGCACCATCAACGGCATGGTGCCTACCTCGTTCATGTCGGCCACCGTCAACATCACCGCCAGCGTGGACGGCGACTCCGGCAGCGACTCCGGCAAGGGCAAGCGCGCGGCCGCCGACAGCGGCGAGTCCGACGACGGCCGCACCGCCCATCTCCAGCTGTCCGGCGTCGGGCCCATGAGCTCCAGCAGCGCCAGCCGCAGCTCCTCGCGGCCGACGTCGTCGTCGCAGACCTCGTCGCGCTCGGCCAGCCGCTCCACCAGCTCGGCCATGTCCAGCTCGGCCCTGCGCTCCAGCCGGTCGGGCTCGATCTCCGCCTCGGCCACTGCCTCGGCCACGGGCTCGGCCACGGGCTCGGCCACCGCCACGGACTCGGCCACCGGCGTGCCCCCGCCGCCGACCCAGTCCAAAAAGAGTAACACCACCGCCGTGGCAGTAGGGTGCGGCGTCGGCATCCCCGTGGGCCTGCTGGCCATCGCCGCCGTGGTGCTGCTGCTGTGCTGCCGCCGCCGCCGCCGACGGGCGGCGGCCGCCGGTGGAAACGGCCCGGGCTCGGGGCCCAACCCCGAGCTCGAGGACGACTACATCGACGCCAACGAGGACGCGCAGATCTCGCACCCGCGGCCGTCCAGCAAGGGCCTGGCCATGGCGCCCGTATTCCGCACCGCCAGCAGTGACCACGACTCGTTCGAGGACGCGCTGGAGTACCCGGGCGAGCTGGGCGACGACGGCACCGTGATCAGCACCCCCGAAAAGGAGGGCAAGCTGCACGGCCTCAGCGACGACGAAGAGGCCGGCGGGTGGAACTCGCCGCAGCGCGCGTCGACCCTCAACTTCCTGGCCATGAACGGCCACGACAACTCCAGCGTCAGCACGCTGCCCGTGCCGGCCCCCGCCGACGACTTTGTGTTCGGCCCGCCCTCCACCGCGCCCCTTAATGACACTAGCACCTACCCCGCTTCCAACAACGACCGACAAGGCGCGGCCGTGCTCCCGCCCAACACCGGCATGGGCCCTCACCACATCCCCCTCGCCCACGAAGAGGACGACACGGTGGCCGACATCCCGCGTGAGTCGTGGCGGCACACAAACACCGGCGAGCGCCGATGGCAGGAGCAGCGCATCTCCCACTCCTCGCTGGCCTCCATCGTGCCCACCGAGCCCCCGACCGTACAGATGACCTCCGACGAGTTTGCACCCGTATACCCCCAGCCAACCAACAATAATACCATTCACAGCTACACCCAGGCCGCGGCCTCACAAGCGGACCCGGCGCCCGCCGCCGCCATGCAGCGCGAGTACTCCAGCGGCGTCCTGCACCGCGTCGGCAGTCATAGCTCCTCCCACTACACCGACTCGATCCGTCATTCCCGGACCATGTCCCAGCAGATCAGCGGCCACTACCGCACCGACTCCAGTAGCGAGTCCCACCACTCCAACGAGCTGAGTGACGACAGCAGCGGGGCCAACTTCCGGCCCTACCGCGACGAGAACGGCGAGCTGCACTGGCGCGAAGAGAACCCCAACGCCACCGCCCGGCTGCGCAGCACCACGCTTGACCGCAAGCCCAGCGCGGCAAAGACCCCGAAGGGCGACACCGGCGAGTTTGTGTTTATTTAATTTATTGTAATATAATGGCCATATGAGTAGAACGTTAAAATGTGCGAATGACGAAAGCGGTCGCTGTGCCTGGACGACGCACTAGGATAAAATGAACTGGGCTGGACGGCATCACTGTGGGTGCGATTCAGTCGGTGTGGGTGCGATTACTATCTTGCCCGTGTGCTGTGGATTCCGGGGCAGGCAGCCAACTCCATGCGTCTGTGGGGTGGACTTCAGGCAGAGACCTGGAGACCCATTCAACGATGGATTTCTTATCGAGTCCGATCTAGCGTGCCTGTGCGCTGCGCGTGCCGAGACGGGGCCTAGAAGCTCGCTGGGTGTCCGGTGCATTCTTAGGCGGGCAATATTTAGCAGCGTGCTTATGTACTGTACATTCTTGAGCGCTTTAAACACAGTGCATATTGTATTTCAGACAAGTCCCTAATACATACTTAGAAACGCATTCCGTGGATCTCTGTGCCTGACCTTGTGCCCTCTACAGGGTATAATTTTCCATGCGCCGCGGTTGTAACTGTCGACAAGAATTTGGTGCGTGGCTTTTTTTTTCTGAGCGCGTCTCATTGCTCCTGCCGGTTGGTGCTCTCAATTTTTCGACTTGCGTAGCAACTCAATTAGACGCGCCATACATAGACGCATATTACCATATGTAGCCACATATTACCGAATCTAGACGCATGTTGGCTGCATGTAAATAACCCCCAACCCAGAGAGGGTCCCAACCCAGCCCAGCAATGTCATGCCATGTAAACCCGTATCCGGCATTGACACTGTTCCACTAAATAGATATCAAAGATATGGGTGAACAGTGGCATCGAAGGTCAAATGTGCTTTGGTCAAAAGTTGCTCGCCTTGGACGCCTCATCTACTCTACGCGTGCGCGTCCTGACAGCCTTCCTTTATGGCCAAGGCCATTGGCTCCTTACTTATTCGCCCGCCGACCCAGTAGTCGCTGACCCCATCCCCAGAAATTCCTTTCTTGGCGGGCTGTCCCAAGTGTTGACAGATTCCTTTTTGAGGCGGCCTGCATCTGCCCACCGAGATTTGCCGGTGGCCAGCTACGGCTTTATCAGGAACCCCTGCCCCTGATCTTCCTGGTGTTTATATGGAACCAACGGTGGTGTCGGTATCGCAGCCGTTTATCGGACGCAGCGAGCTGTCCCAGCTGTCGCGGCCCCATTTTGACACTGTGCGCAACGCAGCAGCGGCTGTGTGGCGGCTGTGCGACGCCATGTGCCTGCCGGTGGCCACGTACTCCACGGCCATGGTCTATCTACACAAAACACTGGTGCTAAACCCGGATTTGTTGCGCAAGCTGGAGGCGCCCGGGGCCGATCCGGAGGATCTGCGTGTGGTCGCTGGCGGCTGTGTGGTCACGGCGTTTCTGACCGAGGGCCACGCTAAAAAGGTCGACGATGTGGCCCGGCTGCTCGACGTGACGTCTCGGGCGGTGCTGGCGATGCAGCGCATCGTGCTGGAGACCAACTGCTTCGACTTTCGTGCCCAGTGCGCCGCCAGTTGGGTGGTCAAGCTGGCCAAGTCCCTGGAGGACCTCCGTAACCACGGCAATGATGACCCCCCGGAAGGGAGCCTCGCCTCCTCCACCAATAACGGTGACGGCAACACCAGTAGAAACGAGAGCAATGACACCAAGAGCAACAGCAGTGTAAACAGTACTGTCAACAAGACTAACAGCAGCATTAGCACCAACAACAATAACAACGGCAACCCTCACCCCCACAGCCGGCCCGTTGTGTCGCGAATATCCAAGGTGGCGGCCAAGCTGGCCTGGCTCATTGCCATCGACGCGTACGAGACCACGGCCGTCATCCAATTCCCCGCTCATGCCGTGGCTGCCGCGTGCATCGAGATCGCCGTGCGGCACACCGACAACGCCCAGTTTTCGTGGGACGCCCAGCGATTCGGTCTGCGCATCTACGCGCTGCGCACGTCGACGCGGCTGCTACTGGAATTTTACTCGCGCTGCGCGCGGCACCGACTGACCACGCACGCGCCCGCCCCGGCTCTGGCCAGCCCCGAGTTCACAGACTGGCTGGCTTCACTGCAGCGCGCAGCGCGCAGCCCAGACCCTAGCGAGCCCCCACCGGTGCGAGACGGCGACGTTTCTGCACAGGGCACTGCACGGTACCGGGTGTTCACGTAATTGTGGCCTCAATGTAGTCGAATACCGGGCGCGCTGCCGAATAAATAGGTAAACCATGAACGCGCACCGGAAACAGATTTCGTGAACGGCCTCGAGAAAGTCGTTTGGTCGCTGTCTCGGAGTTAATGGACGCGCTAATGGGATTGGCGCTCCAGAAAAAAGCGTAGCACAGCGTAATGAACGCGCGCAGAACAGATTTAATAATGAGCGCGCGCAGAACAACGTAGTAATCTCGGCGCGCAGAGCAAGGTAATCATCGACGCGCACCTACCAAACATGATCAGTGTCGCGCCGACCTGACTTACTGTGTACTTGTGCCGGAACCACTTGCATAGTACCCCGCCAAAACAGACTAATTTCTTCAAACAAAATTAGTAGTGAACACGGCTCTATTCAACAATAGTTAATATATGGTCTGCCGCATAATCTTGGAATCATTTCCTGCGACCACCGTAAATACGTAGTTACCATACAGCAATCCAGGAACACAATCTGCTCTAAAATTATAATAGCATTACAATCACCGTAGCTAGCCTTTGATAACATTACTTTCCTAGCAACCATTCAATACGGTCTAAATAAGCCTGGTAGCTCGCGCTAGATTGGACCCGATGAACCGGCACTAACCCGCCTTGGGTATGATGGAATTGCCGTCCTCGTAGCATCAAGATTGTACCGACATATCAGTACTCAATCTCATGTTGACACGCACACGCTGCCGGTCATGGCATAAGTTCATAGCCCTCAACACAGACGAATACACTGACTCCCTGCCTTCTAGCCGTAGTGACTCTCACTATGCTTCGTCTCACTATGCTTCGTCTCACAACAAAAGAAGTCTCACTACACTGCGTCTCCCTTCACTACGTCTTATCACTCTACGTCTCACCTCACTATCTTGCCACGCTGCGTCACCACACTATGTCTCACTCGTCCACACTATGTCTCACTCGTCCACACTATGTCTCACTCGTCCTGCCCCGCGCGGCGCTCGCCAGAGCTTCGCCTTCAATCCCGGGCCTATCACGAACTCGGATATCCCCGCGCGCCCTTTTCCTATTTTTAACTCTGCAAGAGTGGTAAGTTGGCCGTGCCGCAATGATGCGTCGTCCCAGCCTATGCATAAGCGGCCTGGGTTTGCCGAGCCGGCCCGGGAAAATATAACGCTAGAGAATCATTCTCAAGATACCATATATAATGCAATAAATAGAGGGCGGGGTGCACGCCAGCGCCCGCATGGAAATGTTCTCCGCTCTGCGCGTTGATGCCATGGAAACCAGACGATACGCCATCGTAGCCGGCGTAGGACTACCCAATTTGACATCGCTAGAGCACTGTCGCTATAAAGCCGCTAGTTGGGACCGGCGGTCTGCAGGTACCGGGTGCGCCGCATTGGGTCGAGCTCGGCCATCTGCTGGCCCAGCTCGGGGGGGTCTGGCGTAGCCAACCGGCGGTTGAGCAGCGACAGCGTGCGCGCCGCCCACACGCAGGGCTCCTCGTCGAGCAGCTCGGCGACCTGCGCCCGCTGCTCCTCCAACAGCGCCGCATCGACCTCGCCGGCGAAGATCGGCGAGTCTAGCAGCCATTGGAAGTACAGCCAGCCTGACTGGTCGGCAGGGTCCATGCTTACGGCCGTGAATACATAATCAAGCTCTGCGGTCAGGGCAGGCCGGTGCAGGCCCAGCCGGGGAATGAGCTGGGCCCGGTAGTGCCAGGCGCTGTAGTTGCTGAAGTTCTCGTTGATCTTCTTGGTGGTGAAGGCGAACTCCTGGAGATAGATCGGTAAGACTTCGCCGGCATCAGCAGAGTCGCTGGCCTCAGCACCGCTTTGCTTGCCATTGCCTGGAAGGGGGTCGGCGGGGGCTCCATTGCCTAGTTGAGGGCTGGTTTGTTTACCATTACCCTGTTGGGTAGTGCCCTGCGAGCTGGCGGTTTTCAGCCCGTCCGATCCGGCCTTCGTAGCGCTGTTTGCGACAGGTTGCTCGGCTTTTGTGCCTTCGCTCCCGAGCCCGTTCTCCGACTTTTTCCCGTCCTTCGCGCCGTCCAATTTGGCCTTGTCCTCGGTGGCCGCCACCAGTCGGTTCAGTACGTACCAACGATAGCCCCACCCGTGGAAGTTGCGGGCGTCGCGCTCCAGCAGCTTCGTGGTCAGCAGCATCTCACCCTGGAACGCCGGCCCCGGAGGCAGCTGGTCCAACACCCAGCGCCGGTGGTTCCAAATCCAGTACACTTTGGGGTGGGCCGGCAGCAGTTGCTGAGTGAACTGCAGCTCGCTGCGCAGCAGCGGGCCGGGTGGGGCCGAGGCGGCCTGCGCCGCCACGATCTCGCGCCGGATGTTCCACACCGTGTAGTGGTCGGGATTGTAGGTTAGCAGGGTCGTGGTCCGGGCCAAGGCCTCGGGGCCGGTCTGGTCCCGCTTGAGGATGCGGGCCAACAGTTGCTGGTGGGCGGTGATTTCGCCGGCTTCACGCGCCCGCTTGGCCGCCCGTTGTTCCGCCGATGGCTTTACCCGACGGACGCTGTGCATGGACTGTTGTTATGGGTAGTGGTGATGTGATTACCGGAATAGGAATGAGGGTGTCTCACGCTGTGATCTGTCTCACGCTGGAAACGAAGTGTGATTGGTTTCGCGCTAGAACCAGAGAGGGTGATTTGTATCACGCCAATAACAGAAGTGCGAGGAAACTCACGCCGAATTTCAAGTGTGACTTGTCTCACGTCAGTAAGGAAGTGCGAGAGAGCTCACGCCAAAATCAAAAGTGTGATGTGTCTCACGCCAGAATTTACGTGTGAATTGTCTCGCACCGGAATCTGAGTGTGATGTGTCTCACGCTGGAATCTGAGTGTGATGTGTCTCACGCTGGAATCTGAGTGTGATATGTATCACGCTGGAATCTGAGTGTGATGTGTCTCACGCTGGAATCTGAGTGTGATGCGTCTCACGCTGGAATCTGAGTGTGATGTGTCTCACGCCGGAATTTCAGTGTGATGTGTCTCACGCCGGAATCTGAGGGTGCGGTGCCTCAAGCCGGTATGTGAATAATCAGCGACGGGACACACTGAACGTGGATCTGTGACAGTGGCTCACGGGTTGTGAATCAGCAGCAGGATCTGTCTCAAACCGCAAATGCGAATCCGCTCACGCCAGAATGGGCTTCCAAATAGTGTGGCCTACGCTCAATGTCCTCGTTCCCACAAGTACCTCGGATATCGACAGGACTATACGGTCAGACCGGTTTCCAAACTGCTCTCGTGGTGACGCGCGCTGGTTTGCTCGGAGTACTTTTGGGGGACCACTTATAGTCTCGGGCGGGGCGAGCACAATGCGAAAGCCATGATCGGGGTAGGGGCACAGTTAAGGGCCGGGCAATTATCAACCGCGCATGCGCCGCGCCCGCTGACGCAAAAACCGCTGAGCCAACGGCGCCGTTAGATACCTGCACCAATGCTGGGCTCAATGGCTTGGCTGACTTCCCAGGCTGGTGATGGACAGTAACCACCTGTCCCGGGCGGTCGCTGGCTGGTGTGGGCCATTCGTATTCCCACCCGAGTGGCCACTAGTAATGCTATAATATTTTGTACTGAATACCGAGACATCTCGCTCGCTTGCAGCCCTCTGGTTGCGTTTGTTGGGACCGTTGTAGTGTGGGCTCCGCTTGTGATGACCTGGGTCGCCGTGGATTTTCGCTGCTATATGCAGCGCGCAGCGGCTGCATGTGTCCTCAGCGGGTTAGGCACACCCCATGTGGGTGCTAATCAGTCACTGCATATGTACATCCCGATCAACAATAATTAGTTCCGACGACCCGAATCAGAGGGCTCCGATCCGCAACTTAGCACCGATCCATGAGCATAGGTAATTTTATAGTTGGCAATGAGTGAATATACTATGTAACTGTAGTGAGTGGCAGCCGCCTCAGTGCCCCCAGCTGACCGGTCTAGGCCGTTTCGGATCACAATCTCACCTCAACACAGTGCTTGGCTCGATTCTGTACCCGGCGTAACCCTCGCTGTCTGATCGACATGAAACTATAGACATGAAACGAGGCAGTCAGCCATGCCTAGTGGGGGACGCTGCTGGGCACGAGCAACCTGTGTACGAGCGACTTAGGCCCGAGCGAGCTGCGTCCGAGCTGCGCGCCAAGTTTTTCCTTTACACGGATTTGCGCCGAGCGACCGTCTATTGATCAATATACATCATGTCTCATCACGCGAGCCACGCTTACTCTCAATGCTGCTCATCTGCGAGATGTCTGTATACTATATATTCCGCCACGCTATGGCAGAGAGGCGATTTCTGCGACGATGGACCGGCCCGCTGTTGGGGCCCAGCCTGTTCTGGCCGCCCCAACTGGGCGCGATTCTTTCACGACGGAAGCGTTTTTTTACGCACCTGACCACGTGCCTAAGCCAAATCAATATTCTACGTAATTATAGATGCCACACAGGCTCTTCAGCTATCAACAAATTGATGGTTAATTATATCCAGGTAGATCAGCTTTTTCACAATTCGTCGTGGCCGAAGTCCTCATCATCATACTCGACATCGTCGTCGTAGCTGCCCGAGGCGCCGGAGCCCTCCTCGCCCTCGTAGATCTTGGAGGTGATGGGGTTGACCACGGCCTCGAGGGAAGCGCGCTGCTCGTCGAACTCGGCGGGGTCGGCCTCCGGGTTCTCGGCCACGAAGGCCTCGGCCTCAGCCACGGCCGACTTGATCACGTCGACGTCCTCGGCCTCGATCTTGGCGCCGGTGGACTCCGGGTCCGAGACCAGGCGGTTCACGCTGTTGATGTAGGTCTCGAGCTTGTTGCGGGCCTCGATGCGGGCGCGCACGACCTCGTCCTGCTCAGCGTAGCGCTCGGCCTCCTCGACCATGCGCTCGATCTCCTCCTTGCTGAGCCGGCCCTTGTCGTTGGTGATGGTGATGGACTCGGACTGGCCCGTGCCCTTGTCGTGGCCCTGGACCTTGAGGATTCCGCTGGCGTCGAGCTCGAAGGTGACCTCGATCTGGGGCACGCCCTTAGGGGCGGGCGGGATGCCCTTGAGCTCGAACTGGCCGAGCAGGTTGTTGTCCTTGGACAGCGGGCGCTCACCCTCGTAGACCTGGATCAGCACGGTGTCCTGGTTGTCGCGGGCGGTGGAGAAGATCTGGGACCGCTTGGTGGGGATCGGGGTGTTGCGGTTGATCAGCTTGGTCATCACGCCGCCGGTGGTCTCGATACCCAGGGTCAGCGGGTTGACGTCGAGCAGCACGATGTCGTCGGCACCGCTCTCGCCGGACAGCACGCCGGCCTGGACGGCGGCGCCGTAGGCCACGGCCTCGTCGGGGTTGATGCCCTTGCTGGCCTTCTTGCCGAAGAACTCCTCCAGCAGCTCCTGGACCTTGGGGATCCGGGTGGAGCCACCCACCAGCACGATGTCGTCGACCTCGTCCTTCTTGAAGCCGGCCTCCTTGAGCACGCTCTTGACGGGGATCAGGGTGTCCTGGAACAGCTTGAGGTTGATCTCCTCGAACTTGGCCCGGGTCAGGGTCTCCGAGAAGTCCTCGCCGTTGATGAAGTTCTCGATCTCGATGCGGGCGCTCATCTGGGTGGACAGAATGCGCTTGGCCTTCTCGACCTCGCGCTTGAGCTTGGACATGGCCTTGGGGCTCTCCTCGATGTCGACGTTCTTCTGCTTGAGGTACTTCTGCTGGAAGTAGCGCACGATGCGGAAGTCGAAGTCCTCGCCACCCAAATGGGTATCACCGGCGGTGGCCAGCACCTCGAACACGCCGTTGTCGATGGTCAGCAGCGACACGTCGAAGGTGCCGCCACCCAGGTCGTACACGATGATCTGGCGCTCGCCGTCGGTCTGGTCCAGGCCGTAGGCGATGGCGGCGGCCGTGGGCTCGTTCACCACGCGCAGCACGGTGAGGCCGGCGATCCGGCCGGCGTCCTTGGTGGCCTGGCGCTGGGCGTCGTTGAAGTAGGCGGGCACGGTGACCACGGCGTGGGTGACCTTCTCGCCGAGGTACTCCTCGGCAATCTGCTTCATCTTGCCGAGAACCATGGCGCTGATCTCCTCGGGGGCGAACTGCTTGCGGCCGTTGAAGTCGACCTCGACCACGGGCTTGTCGTCCTTGCTGGTGACGGTGAACGGGAAGCGCTTGATGTCGCGCTTGACGCTGTCGTCACTGAACTTGAGACCGATGATCCGCTTGATGTCGAACACGGTGTTGGCCACGTTGTTGGGGGCCTGGTTCTTGGCAGCGTCACCGATCAGGCGCTCGCCGTCGGCGAACGCCACGTAACTGGGGGTGATGCGGTTGCCCTGGTCGTTGGCGAGGATCTCTACTCGGCCGTGCTGCATCACACCCACACAGGAGTAGGTGGTACCCAGGTCAATGCCGATCACGGTGCCGTAGTCGCTGACATCGGCGTCCGCGCTGCCCAAGAACGGCAGCGTGAACAGGGCCAAGGCCCAGCACAAAAGCGTCCAACCGTTGAACACTCTGCTCATTTCTGAATTAAAAAACCAGCGGCTTTCCCTTTTTTTTTTGGTGGAGGTGTACAGAGAGGATGGATGGAAAGGAAACGATGTGGAGGTTTTGTGGCTCGACTATATAGCGTGCTTACGTACCCGCGAAGTGACACGTAGCGCGTGGTTCCCGGCCCGCCTGGAAAATTAAGGCACCACAGACGCGCCGCCGCCGCCCGCCTTCCCCAAACCCGGGCCTGCCCACTCCCTCCACACCCTGGCCAGGCCAGCGGGTTGGTCCTCCCAAACGTGGCCGCCCCATCTCCACGTTGGGTACCTGGAGCCTGGGCAGGCCGCATAAATTGGCATCCACCGCCGCCCTTGCCCCCCGCGCTGGCCCCGAATCGCACCATTGAGATGCTACCACGTCAGGCGTGCATAATCAGGTGAGGTCCACGTCAGTGCCCGGTGCTGGTACGCTGGCCCATCGCTCGGACTCGCTTGGCCTCGGGGTTCGAGCTGGGGGCCAGGCACCGAGGCGGCGGCCCGGCCGGATTCGGGCACTCGCTCGGCGGCCATCGGTTTACGCCCCGTCCCTTCCCGTGAGTACACGTAGTCTCTCTCCCTTTTGGACACATAACCCAACCACCCTCGACATAGACACTGCACCCATAGATGACCACATATGAACACACATACATGGCGCATACAGGGCACACATACAGGCCACATACGTCACCACGTCACCATAGGTAGGTCCGAAAACCACACAAATCAGGAGAATGCAAACAAATACGAGAGGAAGACATTAATATGTAAATCAATAAAAAACTACATTTAGTATTGCGTATGCAAATGCAGATAGACCAATACACCTGAGAGCGCCTGCATGCACTACATAAACACCTCTTTGCCACGAAGACACCCAATGGTGCAGCATTGCTGGCATATGTCAGATCGCAAAAGAAATAGATAGAGGCGAAATTCAGATCATAATACAAAGTGCATAGCGCGTGACATAAAAAATTCGGCTTAGCCAGAAACCAAAAGGTCAACATCACCATGAGCATAGTTAGCGATGGTGTGAAGCTCATATAGACGAAATCATTCAGCAGACCACATACAATGCTTGTAATGGACATACTCAGACATGTTTCGTGGCGTCAATCTTGGAATAAATTCCATCTACTAAGACATTATCAGAGCTTCGGCCACCGTGATAAAAATATGCCATTTACATACTCAGACACGTCTTCTGGTGTCAGTCTAAACACGTCGTGAGTCTCACATAAACATCAAGGGGTGTAATAAATACAGAGACAGGCGCAGGCATGCTGTCTCACGTAGACAACAAAGGGCGTAAATTGAGACATACTAGACATGGGGTAAGTCTCACGTAGAGAACAAGGCGTAACAAACATCTCCAGAGACGTACATACATACGTAGATGTGAATCTCACGTAGAAAACGACAATCGGCACCGACAAATGTGTGTTGGATCTAGGTGTCTGCAGTCTCGCCTGGACAAAAACACCGGTCTTACAAGAGCAAATATTTACACAAACATACTAAGACATGTTTTTGGATGCCACTTCTTATGGCAAACCATCGGCGCACCAACAAATATCTAAGTAGATGCTCGTTAGTTGGACCAACAAATATCTACGCAGACATGCTCACTAGTTGGACCAACAAAGATCTACTCAGACGCTCGTTAGTTGGACCAACAAATATCTACGTAGAATGCTCACTAGTTGGCCAACAAATATCTACTCAGATATGCTCACTAGTTGGACCAACAAATATCTACTCTGACATGCTCACTAATTGGACCAACAAATATCTACGTAGAATGCTCACTAGTTGGACCAACAAAGTTCTACTCAGACATGCTCACTAGTTGGACCAACAAATATCTGCTCTGACATGCTCACTAATTGGACCAACAAATATCTACGTAGAATGCTCGTTAGTTCAATCTGTGTCTGCGCGCTCATCCAAGCGATAACATCAAGCACACAAACATAGAGGAACAAAGGTATGGTGCGTCCTCGGACTCATACAGACATAGTAGTATTTACAGATCTGGTGACACGTCCTCGCGTACATGCAGCAGTCAAACCGCTGATCGCGCACCATACAAATACAGCAATATTACACACCCGCCTCTTTACAGTGGTCCAGCGGTACATTTTGATACGCATAAATCTTGGGCAGCAGACACTTTCACACACAAGACACATATTGCTAGCAGGTACATCTATGGAGTCATATATGGGTGGTTTGAATTAGGGACCTGTATAGCGTCATGAAATGCGTTTAAGGAGGAATTCCAACATGTCGAACCACTTAAAACCAGCTGCTGGTGCGACGGCGGGACCGGAGAAGGGCTATTACCGCTGCCAACGGGCCCACCAGCTGGTATTGGCATCGCTTAGTAACCGCGCGCATATGCAGGATTATCAGCAGCGGCGGCAGGGTTTGTTCAGACCAGGAAAGCAGGGCCGGGGAGGAGCGGGACGGAGAAATATAAATAAAATATCGACGTATTGATAAATCAACTAGCGGTCTATGCACCTGCCGCGCAAGTACGGCCCGGGTCAGTCCAAACTCGCCTCCAGGTCGCGGAACTCGTGGAGCAGCTTTTGGTAAAAGTCGATGTAGCTGTCGGAGAGCCCCGCCAGGCTCTGCTGCAGCTCGATGGCCTCGGTCTGGTCGAACACGCGGACCTCGCGCTTGGCCAGCTCCTCGTAATCGTCGCTGACCTGCTTGGCGCGCTGGCTCTCCTCCTTGAACACGGCGATGCGGCCCTTGAGTTTGGTGATGCGCTGGCGCCGGGCCTGCTCCTTATCGACGCCCCGCAGTTCGTTCATTTTCGACTTCAGGAACGAGGACGAGAAGGCCGGGGCCGGGGCCTGGCCGTGCTCGGCCGCCACCAGCTCGTGCTCCGACCGCTTCAGGTACTCGACCAGCGCCTCGTAGTCGATCTGGCGCTGCTCGCGCTGCTTGAGCATGCCCTTCAGTGCCTGCACATAGTGGGACATGTCGCGCAGCGCGCACGCGAACTGGGAGTCGACGCCGACCCGCAGCTGCTGGGTGGCCCGGGCCAGGGCCTGGGCGGTGTCGGCCAGCATCTCGAACTCGCGGCTGGACTGGGGCTCGAGCTTGGCCAGCTTGCGTGCCTGTTTATGCATGTTGTCGAAGTCGAAGGCCAGCTCGCTCTGGGTCTTGGACGCCCGCACCACCGCCTTGTCCAGGGTGGCGATGTTCTGCTCGTAGCGCCCGGCCCGCTCCTTGGCGTCGGTCATCTCCTTGCTCTGGTTCTTGGCCTTGGAAAAGGCGTTCATCAGCGCCTCGCTGATGTGGTCCAGGGCCGAGCTCAGCGCCGCCGAGTCGGGTGATGGTAGAACCAAGCATTCCGTTGAGCAGCTCTGTTCGCTGAGCCATGCCACG
>JANIWM010000076.1:0-31528 GCA_030555655.1 Starmerella floris
GGCGTAATCTTTCTGTCACGTTTTTCTGGGCTTCAAGAATGGCGGAACGCTCCATCCGGCGCCGGCGATCTGCGGCGACGGCAGGGCCGACGCCAGCGGCCGCGGGCCCAGCGCGCCGGGGAGGCTTCCCTGGCGGGAATTGCTACGGCGGCCGGGGAGCGAGCCGTGCACGGGGAGGGACAGGCCCGGCGGCGGCAAGGACGGGTTCCCCGGCGGAGGCATCGACTGCCGGGCCAGCGGGGCCGGCATTGGCGCCGGCATGTTGGGCATGGCCATCTGGACCTGGGGCGACATCACCGGATACTGCTGGTCGAACCCCAGCAGGTCCCGCTCCAGCTCGTCGACGGGGTCCAGCACCATCTGGGGCTGGGCCGGGGGCATGGTCCCGGCCGGCCAGGCCGGGCCCGGGGCCCCGCCGTAGTCGAAGTAGCCCTGCTCCTCCTGCTGCCCCTCCATTGGCGTTCCTAGCAATTCCACGGGTGTACCAAGAGGCACCCCCGGATCGTAATCCACTCGCCTCGATCCGTACATGGTGGCCTCGTAGCGGAAGTCAGAAAATGGGGCAGAGGTCAGGTGCTAACTTAAACCCTCCCTGCCTCACGACGGACAAGGTGCCTGTGGCCGTGGTTGTGGACGACTGGCGAGGGTGGGAAAGGGTGCTGGCCGCCCGCCCGGGCGGGACGGCGGGCGGCGGAGCGCGCGTGGGGCCGCGGGCGGGCCGCGGATTTTCCCGATCGCCAACCATGCTGCGATCTTGGCACCCCGGCGAAACCATTGCACTGACGCGGGTTCCGCTGTTCAGGGCACGATCGGGCCGGGGTTCCACCCCAGGGCACTTCCAGGGCCCGGCCCCAGGCGGTGCCGCCCTAGATCCTCCTCCCCACCGGCTGCGATCTCACGGCTGTTTCCTAGCCAGGGCATCCCCTCAGGCACAGGGCACCGTGCTATCCCTTTCTATGCCCTAGGTGGGTCCCGGGCCCCGGGCGGGAAGCCAGGCTCTACTAGTGCGACGCACAAACACCGCACCCCTCCAGACTCCAGAGTGCAGCGACCCCCACGCACAAGCCCACCCCACATAGCCAGGCCACCAGCTGCACACAGGTAGCTGACATGGTTCCTCCGGGAAGCTGGCCCATGGTAGGCCCACCAGGTAGGCACACCACCACACAGGTAGCTGACATGGTCCCGCCAGGACGCTGGCCCATGGTAGGCACACCAGGGAGGCACACCACCGCGTCAGGCGCTCGTCCTGTTCACCTCTCAGCTCACCTCCCAGCTCACCTTCCGACTATCACCTCCCAACTGTTCACCTCCCAACTAATCACAATGGGGCCAGCGATTCACTCGGCCAGCCACTCGTCCCAGTTTGCACTCCCAGCTCCTCCAGCTCCTCCCACCTTTTCACCTCCCAACTGTTCACCTCCCAACTGTTGACCTCCAGCTCGTCCCAGCTACACACTCGTCCCAGTTTGCACTCCCAGCTCCTCCAGCTCCTCCCACCGTTTCACCTCTCAACTGTTCACCTCCCAACTGTTGACCTCCAGCTCGTCCCAGCTACACACTCGTCCCAGTTTGCACTCCCAGCTCCTCCTGTCCCAGCTCGTCCCACCTTGTCACCTCTCAACTGTTCACCTCTCAACTGTTCACCTCCCAACTGTTGACCTCCCCACCACTCCAACTATTCACACTCCCAACTATTCACCCCAGCTACTCGTCCCAGTTTGCACTCCCAGCTCCCCCAGCTCCCACCCTTCCCAGTTCCAACTCGGCCCTACTAAGCACCACCATCCCCTCCACTCTCCAGGCATCTAGGCACTAACTCGCGACGGTCTGCTCGCCTCTCCTGCGCCATGTGGACTCGCCGCATAGCCGAGCCGGGCAAACAGTTCAGGGACCTCAAGTACAAACTGCTGGGCATCCAGATGCCCCGGCCCCGGCTCTACGTCGAGGACGCAGACCGCCCCTGGACCGAGGCCGACACCCTGCACTACCTCCGCCAGACCCGCACGCTGGCCCAGTCCATCATCACCGACCTCACCGACATGACCGACATGAGCCAGGCGCCGCTCCCCATGCCGACCATCCGCGGCGCCATGGCGAAACTCGACCCCACGCTGGTCCAATACTCCAAGCACGGCCTCCCCACCGTCGAGCCTCCCCACACCGTGCTGTCGGTCCTGCGCGCCCTGGTGTCCTTCGAGTACGGGCCCCTCGAGCACCAGAACGTGGCGCGCTGGATCTACTCGCTGCTGGCCCCGAACCACCTCCGGGCCCACATGACCTCGGAGGCCTACAACCTGCTCATCGGCTTCTCGCTGCGGGCCAACGACATCCAGCTGGCCGGCCACATTCTGGAGATCATGAAGTCGCAGCACGTGCTGCCGGACCGCACCAGCCTGCACCTGTTTCTCGCCTTCAATGCCCGGTCCATCGCTGCCAACCCCTATCACCGGCCGATGATGGGCCACCCCCTGATCAATACCCAGCTGTGCATCCGCAAAATGAAGGCCCTGGGCATCAAGGCCGACGGGCTGACCTGGAACCTGGTGATGCAGTGCATGCCGTTCGGCTTCGGCAAGAGCTTTCTGGTGGAGGAGATGGACAAGCGCGGCATCCCGCTCGAGGACACGTCCAAGCGCACGCTGTTCGAGACGATTCTCAACGACCAGCGAGACTTCGACACCACCCGGCTGGCGGGGTCCTTGGACGCCCGCGACCCGGTGATCTTCCGGCTGATTGTCGACAACCTGCTGCAGCAGAAGTCGGCCGACAACGCCAACGTGACCCGGGCCCTGGCGATCCTGCGCAACGCCCCGCACGACCGCTCGCCGCAGATGCTCCACGTGTTTCTGTCCCGGTTTGCCGCCAGAAAGCACCTGGACTGGCAGTTCGGCGTGCTGGCCCACTTCGAGGACACGCCGTGGGACTCGTGGACCTGGGAACACCTCCTGGAGGGCGCCTCGTTCACCTTCGACACCGAGGCCAAGCCCGTGGTGCTGGGCACGCTGCTGAAGCAGGCCGAGCGCGAGCACGTGCCGTTGACGGTGCGCTCGCGGTACCTGGCGCGCCGGGCCTCCAAGCTGGCCCTGCGCGACATCGGGGCCCAGCGGTGGCACGAGCTGAGGCAGGGCCTCAAGTGGGCCCAGGACATGCGGCCGGCCCAGCCCGATCTGCTGGCCGCCATAGGCTTTGGCGCCGGGCCGGGCCTTCCCAGCGAGCCCGCGCGTCTCGACGCCAGCCGGTTTGCTGCGCTGCCCCGCACCGATACGCAGGCCCGACGCCTGGAGCTGTCGAGCCTGCTGAGTTCATGAGTTTTATCATGACTTTGTACATAGACGCATCGGTCACCAGTACCCAATCCCCAACGCGGATTTCAATGCCTGCCTAATTAAAGATCTGCTTAGAAAGGGGGTTTTACTGGGGGCTGGAATCTAATTTGTATATACATTTGAACAGGTTTCATTGTCCGGGCTTTAGATAGAATTCAGACTCTGATAGAATCCAGACACTGGTTTGTACTGACTGCAGTCAAGAAAGTGCTTCAAGAGGGTTTCACCTTGTTAGTAGGGGTTTTGTTTGTTGACAACTCAACTGCATTGACATTGAATTTGGATACGGTATTTATTCGTTCATTGTGTCGTATTGGCTTTGCCTCTCCATTGCTGTATTTATTGTGTCGATTCGTGTTGTCTTATTTACTACGTCTGTATGTGGCACTTGCTTTGCGCATGTAGTTTGTCCGCTCATGTCTCATAGAAACGATCCGATTCTGGGCATTGAGCTGTTATCTGCAGAATATACTCGATATCTTATCTGTGCAGAGAACACGCGATTTTTTATCTGTGCATAGAACACCCGATTTTCTATCTGTGCAGAGAACACCCGATTTTTTATCTATGCAGATAACATGATATTTTTCCGAGCAACCCTCTAGTTTCGATGGTACATAGAACCCTCTGTTTTTCGAAGGTACATAGAACCCTCTATTTTCGATGGTACATAGAACCCTCTATTTTCGATGGTACAAGGAACCCTCTGTTATTCGAAGGTACAAGGAACCCTCTGTTTTTCGAAGGTACAAGGAACCCTCAGTTTTTTTCAATTGTACATGCAACTGTGAAATTTGCGATCGCACACATCGTCTGTAGTGGTAGGTTGAGCCAATGCCATTGTGGTGTCGAGCCGATACCAACGTGAGTTGGCGGCGGGCAGCCAATGCTTCCGTTGCTGGGGCGAACGCCAGTGCTAGAAAGATCGCAGCGCCGGCGATGGCGGTGATGGTGAGGCAGCGATAGGGGGAGCAGGGCAGGGGCGCCACTGGAACCTCGTCACGAGATCGCTTATAATCTAGCATTTAGTTCATCAGCTAATTCCCACACTTGCACCTGGACGAATGAGCTTCATTGAAATCGCCAGCGACGAGCAGTTCAACCAAATCACCAACGATGCCGACCCGTCGAAGCTGCTGATCATCTACTTCCAGACGGAGTGGGCGGAGCCGTGCCAACACATGAACACAGTGTTCCACAGCCTGGCCGAAGTATACCCGCAGCACCAGTTTGTGTCCATTGACGCCGACAAGTTCCCGGACATCAGCGAGATGCTGTCGGTGTCGGCGGTGCCATTCTTCGTGCTGCTGAAGAACAAGCTGATCGTCAAAGAGCTCAGTGGCGCGGACCCCCGGGCGCTGGCCCGGGCCATCCAGGAGGCCGGCGGCCCGGAATCGGCGCCGGCCCCGGCCAATGGATCGGGCAACTCCACGCCGGGCAACGAGCCCGCCGAGGAGTCCAAGGAGGAGCTGGAAAATAGACTCAAGAAGCTGGTGTCGGCGGCCCCGGTGATGCTGTTCATGAAGGGCACCCCGGCCGAGCCCAAGTGCGGCTTCTCACGACAGCTGGTTGGCATTCTCCGGGAAAACCAGGTCCGCTTCGGCTTCTTCGACATCCTCAAGGACAACGCCGTGCGCCAGGGACTCAAGGAATACGCGGAGTGGCCGACTTACCCCCAACTGTACATTAATGGTGAGCTCCAGGGCGGTCTCGATATCGTGAAGGAGTCGCTAGAGGAGGACCCCAAGTTCTTCGATAGTGTGAAATAGGTGCATTTTTCGTAGGTTTATTTACATCAATTTTAATGAATAGCAGCGCAAGGAGGTGTGGATGGGTTGGCCCGGAGGCGGGGTTTGTTTCGGGCGGAACGAGCTTCCTGGGCGGAACGAATTGGTTAACCTGGGTGGAACGAGCTTTCTGGGCGGAACGGGTTGGTCAACCTTTCTGGGCGGAACGAACTTTCTGGGCGACCTTTCTGGGCGGAACGACCTTAGACGGGGACTCTTGGACTGCCATTGAGCCGGAGCTTCTTAGCCAGTCAACCACCGGACAAGGTTGGTCAATTGCAGTTCAGACTTTCTTATCCAGTCAACCACCGGACTAGGCCAATCGCAGCCGAGAGCACCTTGACTAACCTGGACCTTCTTGTCCAAGGAGTATCCGCCATCGGGATCCCACCTGCTTGGTCACAATCATTCGAAGGCATCCAGATCCGAGTCCAGGTCCAGGTCATCGTCGATGTCCGCCAGCTCCGACACCGGGGGCTTGATCTTGCCAACGTAGCCCGCCTCGTCCAGCACCAGAGACCGGGCCGTATTCACGTGGTTGAGAAACAGCCGCCGGTTCTTCACGTTGATTTGGAGCTTGGCCGCCTCATCGCTCTGCACCCGGCGCCACCGCGCGAACTGGGTGAACCGGGTGGGCACAAACCGCTTGGGCTGGGCCGGGTCCTCCGGGCTGTGCTCGATCTCGTGGGCCGCCCCCAACGCCCCCAGCGCCAGCAGGCCCGGGGCGGTGTCCACGGCGCTGAGCCACTCGGCGACGGCGGCGGCGGCCGGGATCGGCAGGCGCTGGTACTTGGCCGAGGTGTAGTTCTCCAGCACCGTGAGGTTGAAGAAGTCCATGGTGTCGCTGAACCGCTCCATGGCGGGCTCCAGGCTGCCCTTCTTCTTCGAGGTCCACACCACCTTGCCGACGGCGTAGAACAGCTCGGTGGTGGAGTCCCGCGTGCACAGGCTTTCCGGACGGATCGGCGCCCCGTGCGCGGTTCGGGCCAGCAGCTCCAGCGCGACCAGCGCGTTGCGCACGTCGCCGCACTGGCTGAGCTCCCGCACGGCCGCCTCGCCCACGCCCGCGCCCTCCTGGCCCGCCACCTCCTTGAGGGCCTTTTTCAGCAGCGTGGCGCTCGGGGGGTTGATTTTCACGTGGGCACAGAACGGGTCGTCCACCAGCTGGCCCAGCACGCGCGGCACGGTCAGCGACTCGCTGTATTTGGCGTTGATCTCGATCTCGGTGAACGAGACCGCGACCAGGGGCAGGCCGGGCTCGCTGGCCCAGTCCAGCAGCGCCGCCTCGAACTCGAGGCGCGTGGCCTCGTGGAACACGTTGGGCAGCTCCTCGATCAGCACCAGCGTGCGGTCGCGGCCCAGCACCGCCGCGCCCAGCAGGAAGTCCCGAAACCCCTCCATGACCGAGGTGGTGCCCACCAGCGCCTCGGGGGCGTGGAACTCGACGGGGGCCAGCCCCCGCTCGGCCGCCAGCACCCGCAGGGCCGTGGACTTGCCCGAGCCGGCGGGCCCGCTCACCACCAGGACGCGGGTGGCCGAGTCCGGCGCCAGCACGGCAGCGAGTTCCTGGAGCTTTTTGTCGTGCACGGCCAATTCCTTGGCGGAGCGCGGCGCGTGGCGCTCGACCCACGGCTCGTTGAAGTCCGGCGTCGACTTCTTCCGCGGACTTTCCTTTTTGGGAGGGTCTTTAAACAGGAGTCGGGCCATGTTGACAGGAGCCCATCTGGGCCGCTTGGACGGGGGATGTGAGGATGGGGCTTGGTAGTGGGAAGATACTGTAAAAAGATAGGGACTATGAATATGGTAGATTGTTCGTAGGGCGGTGAGAGCACTCTTGGTAGGGATGGGGTTGTCAGTAGGGATGGAGTAGTGCCGGTAGTAGTGCTGGATGGAAATATTGCTGGATGGAAGTAGTGCTGAATGGAAGTAGTGCCGGTAGTAGTGCTGGATGGAAATATTGCTGGATGGAAGTAGTGCTGAATGGAAGTAGTGCCGGTAGTAGTGCTGGATGGAAATATTGCTGGATGGAAGTAGTGCTGAATGGAAGTAGTGCCGGTAGTAGTGCTGGATGGAAATATTGCTGGATGGAAGTAGTGCTGAATGGAAGTAGTGCCGGTAGTAGTGCTGGATGGAAACATTGCAGGATGGAAGTAGTGCTGAATGGAAGTAGTGCAGGATGGAAGTAGTGCTATATGGGATTGGTATAGGCATAGAAGCTAGAGGGTATTGTGAGTTGGGGCAATTAGTTATAGGGGAATGTTGGTAGTGATGGGATCGAAAGTAAGTAGGGAGATAATCGGTAATAAGTAAGTGGGCAGTACTAATTGAACTGTTAGAGGGGAATTGTTGGTAGGAATGTAGTTGTCGATAGAGATGGGATTGTTGATAGGGATATGATGGTTAATAGAGATATGATCCTTGGTAGAGATGTGAATGATATTCTAAAGAAAATTGATAGAGATTGAATTGATAGTAGAGAAGAAATTGGTAGGAGAGATGAAGCTGTTAGTGCTGATTACAACAGAGCAATAGAGCAGGATTACAGTAGTAGTACAGTAATAGTGTAGCTGTAGTAGCTGTAAGTAGTACTTGAGTAGTGGTAGTAGAGTAATGCAATAGTAGTAGTTGTCCCTTGATACTACTACAGTAGTAGTAGTAGTAGTAGTAGTAGTACAGTAGGGTGGTGGTGCTACCAGTGTAGGTCGTAATAGGGAAGTGGGTCGTGATAGGACAAAAGCATAGCACAGTACGTCGTGATAGGACAGTAGAGTGATAGGAAACTAGGGTGATAGATAGGATAAGGGAGAGTTGGCCATGATAGGAAGCTGCCAGTAGGGTGGTCTAGGGCGCTCGCCGTGAGGACAGTTTGTGCGAGGGACAGGTTTGATCGAGGCCGGGATTGGCTAGAGCCGAGTTTGACTAGGGACGGGATTCGCACTAGGGCATCGATCGCCAGGGACGGCGATCGTTAGCAAGAAGCCGGTGGTCACTAAGATCTCAAAAAATGGGCTAACCGGGACTAGCATGTGCTCTACCGGCGGCCCCTATCAAGAACCACTCCACCAATATCCAACCACCGCCAACTATAGCTGCGGGGAGCAGCCTTTGCCAGCTGTTATCAACGCCAATCCATCTGTGTTGGCCTGCGGCGGACCTTTTCTAGGCCGTCGGCGTTCCGTTAGTACGAGAAGAAACGCACCTCTGTATCCTGTTCAGTTCACGTGCATGGGACCTGGGGCCATGCAGAGTTACCCTACTGCAGCGTATGTACGGGATGTCAACGAAACTAGGCATCATCACAAGCCTCCGTCCACAATTAACCTCGCATCAGCCCCCCCATGCGGATGCATCAAAGCATCATTTGCAGCCACCTTATATGTTCTTATTTGGTTCCGTAGGTATCTCAGCAAGATTTCGTTGGTCATCTTTATCTTGGATCCCACCGTCTGTACAGAAAGTTCTTCCGATTCACAAACACATATAACAGGTCCGATGATTCATTATTTACTTAACCCCCCCCCAATAGACGTCCGGGGTCTGAGTATGCACCCCGATGCTCGACGAATTCGCAGATCCGATCATGTGATGCGTCCATCTAATCAATCGCATCGCCGGTGCGGCGTCCCTATAACGCCGCAACAATACGGAGCACACCGATAGCTGCAGGTCAAAAATCGCCATTATTCAGGATTTACCTGAGGCCGAAAACAGGACACTCCAATTTTACTTCATTTAACGCTACATCCTGCAGTTGGGTAGCAGTCAGAGACCCAATCCGCGTTTCGGCTGAGTTAGGGGAACCTATGTGGGTTATGGTTATGTGGATGATGACAGATTCACAAGATCAAGGGTAGGGCGCAAATTTGTGCACTATACCTCCAGGGCTCCCAACGCTAAAATTAATTCGACGATGATGAGTACGAGATGCGTGATCCACATCAGAGGTTCATAATATTATTATATTCATCTTTTCACGGCGAGGTGCTTTTGCCCTTGTCTCGTGTAGGGTCCTGCCCCTGATATCCCTGGAATCTTCGGCCAGAGGTTCATGGCTCCGGCTGTGCTTAGAGCGATATCAATCTGATCGCCCATGTTTCCCCTACCCTGGATTACCTGCGGGAAGCAGCACCCCAATTCGAAAAAAAAAAAAAAGTCGTCTATATAAACAGTGGAAACTTCTCTGGCTGGAGAATCGTGTGACCACAATAGGATATCTACCTCTTCAACAACCGCAGGATGGCTGAGACTGACCTCAACGTCGATGCGTCGAGCATTGAAAAGCTCAGCACGAACGAGCACGTTGCCGAAGAGCATCATGATAGCAGACATGCTGTTGAAGGCATAAAGTCTGCGGGAGTCGCTCGCATGGAAGAGCTGTACAAAGTCTCTAACGTATACGAGCGAATTATTCTTTATTTCGGTATCTTTCTCATCGGCTATGTTTACGGCCTTGGCGGAACGGTGCATTTTACTATGATCACTACTGCTGCAAGCCACTTCAACAACAATGCCCTACAGTCCTCTGTAAATACCATTTCTGCTGTTGTTGCTGCGGCTGCACTCCCCACTGGTGCCAAGTTATCCGATGTTTTCGGACGTATGGAACTGATTATCGTTGGAGTCTTCTTCTATGTCCTGGGAAATATTGTCTGCGCTGCTGCTCCTAACATGGGATCGCTTTCTGGAGGCCAGGTTCTATACACCATCGGTTACACTGTGCTCCAGATCATGCTCGAATTGTTGGTGGCAGACTTCACTTCCATTCGCTCCCGTGTGTTCTTCAGCTATTTGCCTGCTCTTCCCTTCATCATCAACACCTGGATCAGTGGTAACGTGAACGCAGCTATTGTTGGCAGTGCCTACGAAAAGATGTGGATGTGGAGATGGGGCTTCGGAATGTGGTGCATCATCATGCCCGTCATGGCCTTGCCCCTCGTTGGCGTTTTGGGATGGCTCCAATATAAGGCACACAAGAGAGGCCTTTTGAAGCACCACAAGACCGTATTCGAACAGCGGGAGTCTATGAAGAACTTCTTGGCTGATCTGTTCTGGCTACTTGACGTGCCGGGAATTATTCTCGTCGTTGGCGTGTTCATCCTAATTTTGTACCCGTTGACTCTGGCTGGAGGGTTTCAGCAGCAGTGGAAACAAGCAAAGATCATTGCGCCTTTGGTTGTTGGCTTCTGTCTTATTCCCTTCATGGTCGTGTATGAGCTGTGGGCACCTCACCCTATGATTCCATTCCGCAAGATGGGTCACCGGTACATTCTGGCACCGTTGGGGATCGCGCTCATGCTGGATTTCGTATGGTACATGCAAGGCGATTATCTCTATACTATGCTGATGGTGACTTTTGACTTCAGTGTCACCGCTGCCACTCGAGTCTCCTCTCTCTACTCGTTCTGCAGTGTCGTCACTGGTGCTATTGCCGGCATTGTCATCTATCTCACTCGCCGCATCAAGATCTACATTGTCACTGGCGTGTGTCTGTTCATGGTGGCATTCGGTCTGCTTATTCGTTACCGAGGTGGTCATAGCGATCGCTCAGGTGTTATCGGTGCCGAAGTTGTCCTCGGTATTGCTGGTGGTTTGTTCCCGTATCCGACTCAGGCTGTGATCCAAGCTTTCGTGTCCCACGAAAATTTGGGTGTGATGACTGGTCTTTACCTTTCGTTATACAACATTGGCTCAGCGCTGGGTGCCTCCGTTTCTGGTGCGGTGTACACGCAGATTCTGCCCAATGAAATTCTGAAGCGTATGCCTGGTAACAATGCCACCCTTTCTTCAGCTGCGTACGGTAGTCCTTACACCTTCATTGCGAAATATCCGATGGGGACCCCCGAGCGGGAAGGCATGATCGGGGCCTATAAACATGTTCAGAGACTCTTGTGCATCATTGGTATCTGCTTATGTATTCTTCTGCTCATCTGCGCATTCCTTCTTCCGAATCCTGCCCTGGTTGATCAACGTTCGGTTGTCGAGGAGGACGAGGATGTGTCCGAGAGCGATGGCAAGTTTTTCACGAAGATCACGAATGCCATGTCTCTGCCTCCTCCGAAGAGAGTGCGGCCGGCAAACCAAACCAAATGGCAGCGCTTTTTGGACGAGATGTGGTGATTGCCACTACGATACCAACTTAATGCCAGATTTCTGCAATAATATTATGAGTTCTGTATTCCTCAAACTATGTACGAAGTAATGTCAACTAAGTGTTATAAATCTCATCAATGTTTACACCGGCGCTGCTCATATGCAGACCATAGTATTCGCTTCACGTGACTTTTCCAAAAGAGGGAGTAAGCTTGCAACACGATCGCATAATTCTTCACAAGTGCGGTGCAAATGGCGAGAGGAGAAGGATCCAGTGCAGGGAAAAAGCAGAATCATACATATTGCAGTATATACGATGCGCATGCTGGCAAGATAGGCAAACCTAAATATGAGATAGCGAGCACTGATAAAAGTATCCTAGATCCATTGGCGCCGGAAGAATACCTATTGAAGCGACATGTTCGCCTACTAACCTATCCTTACGAAGAACGCACGGAGCTGCCTGATAGCGACCTTGTCACGGCAATTCACTTCTACATCTCCCAACAGTGCCAAAGGAGAGGCCGACAGGATTTGCTACAGATATATGACGGCACAGCATTAATAGCCATTGCCATTGAGCTTGAGGAAAAAATCAAAGAGAATCTGGGACCGAACGGCCACCTCGTGTATGCACAGCCGAGAGATGCCGACGCAGGGGAAGAATCCAGTCAAGAGGATATCTCAGCGGACGAAGCGGACTAACCGAATCGAGTGGTATGTACCGTTTGGGGTGGGCAATCTATGCTAACCCTCTGGAGCAAAGCCCTTGGAGGGAAAAGCCCCCGGAGGACACATTCATGACTTCATTGCGCGCCTCTGTCCGTAGAGCTTGCAAGTGCCATTATTTAATTTATTACTATCAGTTTACGATTGCCTAATTGGGATGGAGGGGTTCGCCTGCACAGCCCTGGGGCAATACCCGTTCTCCAATCCGTTGGGGGCAGATAGATGCCTGACTTATGGCTTTATGGGTAATGTCTGCAAATGTCATTATTTAATTTATTTACTATTCCTCTATGATAGTCGATGTGAGGCGACCCATGTAAGACAGGTTCAAATTAGGATTTGATTTCGACAGCGCCGGGGGCATCAGAGTCCTTCTCCGGCCGGCCAGCAGATCGTCGTCGTCGAACAGGCCTGCGGAAGGGTTGTTTGATATTAATGCCGCCAACACCGGCTGGACGCCGTTCATGGTGATATTCCAAAACATGCGATAGAAGCGCTGCGCGTTCTCCGGGTCCCGCGCTCGGAACATATATGTGGCGTCCGGGGACTTCACCTCGACATCATGGTGGCTGACCTTGCGGATCTCGCACTCGGGCGTGACCTTGAAGTTCACGCTGGCGCCGCCGTTGACCAGCACCCGGGCCAAGCTGGCCGACTCGCTGACAATGATTTCTAGGGGCAGCTCCAGCTGCGACAGCGGCGTCCACTTGGAGGTGGACCACACCGAGGCCCACATGTTGGCCGAAAACAGGCACGGGGAGCCCTTGCGGAACATTGTGGAAGCCCCCGCTGATGAGGTGGAGGATGCTGATGAGTACGAGTTGAGGGATCGCTTCGAGGAGGAAAACGATGAGAAAGAGGAGGATTTCGACGGCTGCAGCGCCGACGTGGACTTGTTCCCCGACTCATACATTTTTCGAGCCGCCGACGGCGGGGGCGGGCTGAGGGCATCGATGTCGAGCTTGATGGGCGCAACGCCCAGCTCGTCGCGGGACTCTCTTCGCAGCAGGGTGGGCGAGGACGAGTCGGTGTCGAGGTCGAAGCCCGACGATTTCGCAGGGGGCGCCGCCTGCTTGGTACTGGGTATCGACGGTTTGGAGGGGGTATCAACATCGGAGATGGTGGTGTTGTTGGTATCGTCGGCCAGGCTGGAGGAGGACATGGACCGCATGGACAGCGATTTGGACGACAGCGACCGGAACGACAGGGCGGTGATGGAGGCGCTGTTGGGAACCGCGGCGGTGCGGCCCCCGTTATTAGTGGCGGTGACCACGATTGCGGCGGGTTTGTCGGCCGGGGCCTTGGCCGAGCTGCCCTCGTCGGGCTTGGCCGCGGCGCTGGCCTTGTCCCGGGGTGGCGAGACGGTGACCTGGCCAGCCAGATTAAGGTAGTGGTGGTGCTTCGGCTGATCATGGGCCGGGCTGTCGGCCGGCGGACTGTCGGGCTGTCGGCTGTCGATCTGTGAGGAGTCAGTGTGTGGGCTGGCGATGGCCGGGCTGGCGATGGCCGGGCTGGCGGCGTCCGACTCGGCGAAGTTCAAAGGAGACGAGAGCGTGGGCTCGACCAGGGCCTCGGTGCTATTATTGGGGGAAGGCAGGGGGCTTGCCGGCAGGGCCGAGGCCGGGGCCAAGGAGGACTTGGACTGCTTGCGCTTGCCCAGGAACCGTTTGACGACCTTGGAGAACTTGCGCTCGTTGGATCGCCCGGCGGTGGCCGGCGAGTCAGCAGGGGTTGGCGAGAACGGGTGCTTCGGGCCAGGCGACGGCGCGTCGCGAGGGGTATCATTAGTGGTGTCCTGGCCAGCGGCGTCGTTGTCGTTGATGACCTGGATGTCCTGGGCAATAGACACGTACTTGGCCTTCTTCTTGTTTTTGCTGGGAGTGTTCTTGGCGGCGGCGGTGGTGGAATTCTCCGTGGTGGGTCTGGTATTTTCCGTTGTGGCCTTGGCGTCGCCCGCTGTGGCCTTGGCGTCGCCCGTTATGGCCTTGGCGTCGCCCGCTGTGGCCTTGGCGTCGCCCGATCTGGCTTTAGCATCGCCTGTTCTGGACTTGGAACTTGTGGACCGGCGCTCGCTCGCTGTGGACAGGGGCTCGCCCGAAAGAGACTCCGCGGCCCGGTCGGAGCTCACCTTGATCTCCGGCACGGGGGCGGGCATCTGGGGCGGCAGGCGGGCGGCGGCGTCGGCCGGATGGTCGGCCCCATGGGGTCCCACGTGGTAGTAGTCGCTGAGGGTGGCAGCCCGGGTGCCGTACTTCTCGACGTACTGGCGCTGCTCTTTGGCGAGGATCGAGTCGAGGCGGGTGGAGTTCTCCGGCGAGTTCAGCGACGAGGACGAGGTGTCCGGCTGCAGGTACAGCGAGGTCGGGCTCGGGGTGCTGCTGAAGTCGCTGTCGGTGCCCTCGTTGAAGGGGGCGGCCGGCAGCTCGAAGGTCTGCAGCGGGTCCTGAGCCGGCGGGTCTTGGAGCTCGTCCATTTTGGTGAGAATTGTCTTGAGGTCGTCGCCGAACCCGTTGTCCATGTCGGAGCTGAGCAGCAGGCTGATGCGTTTGAGCGAGCGGGACTTGGCCATGGCGGACCCGGCCGAGCCGGCCAGGCTGTGGGCGGACCCGGCCGACTGCATGGCGGCCGGCACGAGCTGGCGGGCCCGGGACATCGACGAGTTGGACGCCGAGGCGGGGATGGACGGCGGCGGGGAGTAGGCGGTGGCCGGGGGCGAGGCCGGCGCGTCGTGGTGCACGGGCTGGACATTGATGCCCAGGCCGTCGAAGTAGGAGGCCTGGCTGGGCCGGGCCAGCGCCCGCCCGCCGTCCAGGCCCCGCCCGCTCGACGAGATGAGCCGGGACAGAATCCGCGCCCATTGGCCGGGGGACGCCGCCCCACCGTCGTTCTCCTCGTCCAAGTCGCCCAGACACTCCAGCACAAGGCTGTAGCGCGTGGCCTGTAGGGTGAGCACGGGGCCGTGCCGTTTGACGTCGCCAAACTCGTGGCCCTTGATGAGGGGGAACACCAGGGCCCGGCCGGCCGGCGCGCTGGCGCTCTCGTCGGCGTAGCACACGGCCAGCTGCTCCTGGGCGCCCGCGGCGGTCTCGACGAGGTAGAGGTCCAGGCATCCCAGCGTGTGGGTACGCATGCCGGTTCGCTTGATTCGGCCGGTGAAGCTTCCGTGAGCCCGGACGGCCGCGTCGAAGCCGGAATGCTTGGCACAAGGGTCGCCGGAGGCCAGGGCCTCCATGCGAGAGCTGTGGAATCTCATTGCAACAAACTGTTAATCGACGACTGGCCGAATCTTGGGAGAGTCGCAAGCTGAGATTTAGTTGCAAGATAGGCGTCGCGACGCATCAACATCTGGGTAGCGGTTTGGGGCCGGTGCATAAAGTATCCCAGGGGTACCCAAACCCGCGTTGGTGCCAGAACGCGCATAAATGAGACGCGTGCGAACGCCTGGGGGCGGCAGTGGGACGCTTTAATTTTGGGGCCGTTTCGTGAATACATGCTGTGGTTCGGCGCGGACGCGGGGAGGGGACCCCGGGTCGCCTGCTGCGTAGGGGGTGCCCGCTTTGGTGAATAAATTCGCGGCCGCGCGCGCACTAACGGCGTTACTCAAAACCCTCTGGGGCTAGGGGGCGCACCCATGGACGCGACGGAAATCGGTTGCTCAGGACAAGGCCCAAGGGTACCCACCGGACGTCACCAGAATCGTTCAAGGCCCCGGTGAAAATGCGGGCGTCAGGGCCCAGCGGATCTGGCCGGTGCTAACCTGACCCATGGCTAACAGGGCGCTCCCCGCTAATCCAGGCATTGAGCCCCGTGGTGAACAAGCCAAATGGGGCGCATTAGGGGACTGGGGGGGCTCCCGCGATATTATATTATGAGGGCTAGCTTTGCATAATACGTATCTGGCAATGTTCTATACATAGATAGTGATTATTTTGCCAGAGAGCGGCCAGATGGCCCCTCAATGTCGAACCAATCTAGAACCGCAGTGGAAAACCGCCTATAAAACAGGCCATGTCCAGACCATGCTGTGCAACAAAGAATCCAACCCTCTGGTTGCACAATTGGCGGGCATGGCGTTGGGCGTGTCCCAGGTTTGTCATATAAATTTTGAGACGTCCCATGTGGGCGGCGGCGGACGTTTTGGGTGCGTCACCACATTGGGAAGATAGCTAGCTAGATTGGTTGAGCCCCATTCAAAGGTGTGGGGCTGGATGGGGCTGGCGCGACTAAATTGAGCACATGCCCATTCTCACTAGAGTGGGTGCGTGTTCACTAGGTGGGTGCATGTTCACCGAAATAAGCGTATACTTCTTAAAGGGTGCATACTCATCGAAGTGGGAGAATGTTCACTATGGGGTGCATGTCCACTAAGTGAGTGCACCGAAATGGGCGCATACGCATTAATGGGTGCATACTCGCCAAAGTGGGCGCGTATTGACTAAAGTGTGCATACTCACTAAGATCCCGTATCTTGTAAATTGGCAGATCGGTTCAATCGAGGGCGTATCATCCTCAGTGCTCACAAATTACTAAATCGAGTTATCTAATTGGATATTCACTAGTCTAGAAACCAAAAAATTGAAGTCCATAAGATGAAATCCACTAGAGGACAGATTACAAACCACTAGATTGAAGCATACTAAACTGAAACCCGCTGCATTGAAATCCACTGAATTGAATTAACTCCTAAATTATCCACTTAGTCGACCAGGACATATCCGCGCATCGACATTTCCACTGCATAGCAATAACGTCATCTACTGAATCAGCATACCAATGGATCGGACCCAATGGAGCGGCATATCCCAAATCGACATATCCACGGATCAACATTCTCTAAATTGACATGCAATATGACACACACACTGAATAGTCAAATTACTTAACAAATCATCCACTACATCAATCATATTCACTATATTAACCCCACATATGGAGTGGGCATATCCTAGGCGCGTATAGACTAAATTACGCGCATATTTACTACATTGGGCCCCTCCCCTATATTGACCCCCTCCCCCATATTGGCAACCCCTAGCTAGGGACCACATAATTGAGCACCCCTAACTAGGGACCACATAATTGAGCATATCTAGCTAGGGACCACATAATTGAGCATCCACCCTCAAATGGGCATCCACCCTCAATTGGGCATCCGCCCTCAATCGGGCATCCACCCTCAATTGGGCATCCACCCTCAAATGGGCATCCACCCTCAATTGGGCATCCACCCTCAATTGGGTATCTCCCCGGCTCCCATCCTCAATCGGGCACCCCTCACCAGATTCGGAATCAGCCACCGGCGCACGGACATAAGTAGCTAGATTAGGAAATTCCGCACAGACCGGACACGGCCGGAAGGCCGTGCGGTGACTAAGCGAACGGCCCATCGAGCGCCCCCGCGATACGGCCAGACGCGAACCCCTTCCTGTCAACAAAACAAACCCACACAATAACCCATCAGCGTTGTTGACCTCATTGCACGACTGCCCGAAGAATGCGCGAGATTGTTTCTATCCAGTGTGGCCAGGCCGGCAATCAGGTGTCCTCCGCGTTCTGGGAGACCATCACCCAGGAGCACGGCCTGGACGCCGAGGGACACGTGGCGACCCCGGCCACCGACGGGTCCAACGACCGTATCGACGTGTTTTTCCAGGAGAGCTCGACCCAGAAGTACGTGCCGCGGGCGGTGGCCGTGGACCTGGAGCCGGCCACGCTGGACGCCATCCGGTCCGGCCCGCTGGGCTCGCTGTTCCGCCCGGACAACCTGATCAGCGGCCAGAGCGGGGCCGGCAACAACTGGGCCAAGGGCTTCTACACCGAGGGCTCGGAGCTGATGGACCCCGTGATGGACGCGGTGCGCCGCGAGGTGGAGGTGGCGGACTCGCTGCAGGGCTTCCAGATCACCCACTCGCTCGGGGGAGGCACCGGCAGCGGCATGGGCACGCTGCTGATGTCCGGCATCAAGGACGAGTACAACGACCGGATGATCTCGACGTACTCGGTGCTGCCCAGCCCCAAGGCCAGCGAGACCGTGACCGAGCCGTACAACGCGGTGATGGCGCTGAACTACCTGGTGGACTCCAGCGACGCCACGTACTGCCTGGACAACGAGGCCCTGTACAACATCTGCATGCGCACGATGAAGATCAGCCAGCCCACCCACCACGACCTCAACAAGCTGATTGCCATGGTCATGTCCGGCGTGACCACCGGCCTGCGGTACCCGGGCCAGCTCAACGGCGACCTGCGCAAGCTGGCCGTCAACCTGGTGCCGTTCACCCGGCTCCACTTCTTCACCACCTCCTACGCCCCGCTGTTCGCCGCCAACACCCGGGCCTTCCACAACCTGTCGGTGCCGGAGCTGACCCAGCAGCTGTTCAACCCGGCCAACGTCATGGCGGCGTGCGACCCCAACGCCGGCCGGTACCTGGCGATCTCCACGATCTTCCGGGGCAAGGTGGCCACCAAGGAGGTCGAGGACTGCATCCAGGCCGCCTACGACCGCAACCGGGACCTGTTCGTCGACTGGATCCCCAACAACTTCCAGACCTCGGTGTGCAGCACGCCGCCCCGCGGCATCAACTCGTCGGCCACCTTCATTGCCAACAGCACCGCCGTGCAAGGCCTGTTCACAAGGTCCAACAACCAGTTTGCCCACATGTTCCGCCGCAAGGCGTTTTTGCACTGGTACACCAGCGAGGGCATGGAGGAGAGCGAGTTCACCGAGGCGTACGGCAACCTCACCGACCTGGTGGCCGAGTACGAGCAGTACCAGAACGCCACCGCCGCCGACTCCTTTGGCGGCGAGGTCACCGACTACGGTGACGAGATGATGATGGGGGCGGAAGAGACCATGCCCGAACAAGAATAAGCGCCGGTCCCAACCCGACAACCCGACGGGGGCCTGGGCTGGGACGGAGCGGATCCCGGCCCGAGACCCCGGATCGATCAAGGCAGCCCGACCGCACGGGCTCCGACCAGTAATGAAAACCCCGCTAGATATCAGTTGCCGCCCCCGTGGTGCTTTGTTTGCTTAGTTGCCTCCCTTTCCGTGCACTTAATCCCGCCGAATGTATTATGAACGATATTGACTACTCTCAAGAAGCACGCTTGGCTAATAACAGTTCAAGGATTATTTAATTAACTAACCGATAGTGTTTGGCTTGTCTTGGCTCGGATGGACGATGACTGTTCGAAAGGTCGCGCGGTGATCATTGGAGGCGATCAGTACCACGAAATTAGAAGAGCCGAGTGCTGTTGATAGTGTCGTGGTGGTAGCAAGATAGCGGCGGTCAGTTAGATAGCAGCAAAAATATAGCAGTTCCGAGCAGCGGTCACTGAGTTGTTGAGCAGCGGTAGACAAGGCGATCGACGACGGTGAGTGATTGAAGTGTCGAGTCGGCCTCAATGGACCGGTAATATACTCAGTCAGCCGTGTACCTCACCGGATGCTGATCATATGCCGACAACTCGTGTCATCTGGTCGCCTCCGGTCCCATCTGGTCCAGTGTCCACGAAGCTTTACCATTGGTCTAATGACAACAACCTTTGCCGTCTGGTTCGATGACAACAACCTTTGCCGTCTGGTTCGATGTCAACAACTGTCATCGGGTCTAATGTCACCTCCGGTGGTGTAACGTCAAAGACCTCTGCCATCTGGGCTGGCCTGTGCCATCTTGTCTCAATCCATCCTGTCTAATGACCACAAACCTGCACCGTCTTGCCTGAACAAACCTTCACCGTCTAATCGCCTCGGTGCCATCTGGTCTGGCCTGTGCAATCTTGTCTTGCCTCAATGCATCCTGTCTAATGACCACAAACCTGCACCGTCTTGTCTGAACAAACCTTGACCGTCTAATCGCCTCGCTGCCATCTGGGCTGGCCTGTGCCATCTTGTCTTGCCTCAATCCATCCTGTCTAATGACCACAAACCTGCACCGTCTTGTCTGAACAAACCTTCACCGTCTAATCGCCTCGGTGCCATCTGGGCTGGCCTGAGCCATCTTGTCTTGCCTCAATCCATCCTGTCTAATGACCACAAACCTGTACCGTCTTACTTAACAAACCTTCACCATCTAATCGCCGCGGTGCCATCAGGTCTCGCCTCAATAGGAGCACGTAGGATCGAATAAATTATGATCTATCTATCTATAGGTCGCGCTCGACCTCGCAAATGAGATCGCCGCCGTCAACGGACTCGCCGCTCTTCACCTCTATGCGGGCGACCTTGCCGCTGTGCGGCGCGCTCACCGACATCTCCATCTTCATGGCGCTGAGAATGGCCACGGTGTCGCCCTTGTTGACCTTGGAGCCGACCTGGATGCGCACGTCCACCACCATGCCGGCCATGGGCGCCGCCACGTGGCCCGGGTTGGTGAGGTCGGCCTTGGGCCGGGTCACCGTCTCCACGGCGGAGTGGCGGTCCTCGATGGTGATCTTGCGCATCTCGCCGTTGAGCTCGAAGAACACCTCGCGGGTGCCCGTCTTCATGTTGATCTCCGACACCGCCAGGCACTTGAGCACCAGCACCTTGCCCTTGGAGATCTGCACCTCGTAGGGCCGGCCCAGCTCGGGGCTGGCCAGGAACAGCGTGGTGGGCACCACGCTCATGTCGCCGTACTTGGCGCTGATCTCCATGAACTTCTCGTACACCTTGGGGAACATGATGTAGGACGCCACGTCGCACTCGGTGACGCCCGGGCCGTACTTGGCAATTAGGGAGGAGCGCACGGCGTCGATGTCCAGCGGCGGCAGCAGGGCGCCGGGCCGCTTGTTGAAGGGCTCGCGCTTGCCCCGCAGCACGTTGGTGCGCAGGGGCTCCGGGAACCCGCCGTAGGGCGTGCCCATCAGGCCCTGGAAGAAGTCGAGCACGGAGTCGGGGAAGTCCAGGCTGGACGCGCGGGCCTCGACGTCGGCGGCGCTGAGCTTGTTGGACACCATGAACTGGGCCAGGTCCCCGACCACCTTGGAGGTCGGCGTGACCTTGACGATGTCGCCGAGCAGCATGTTGGCCTCGTGGTAGGCCCGCTTGGTCTCCTGCCACTGGGCGCCCAGGCCGACCTGGCGGGCCTGGAACAGCAGGTTTGTGAGCTGGCCGCCCGGGATCTCGTGGACGTAGACCTCCGGGTCGGGGCCCTTGAGGTCGGCGTCGAACGGCGCGTACAGCAGGCGCATCTGGGCCCAGTACTGGTCGACCTGGCGCAGCAGCACCGGGTCCATGCCCGTGGCGACGTCGCCCAGCGAGGCGAGGATGGCGGAGATCGAGGGCTGGCTGGTCATGCCGCTCATGGAGTCGGAGGCGGCGTCGACGACGTCGGCGCCGGCGGCGGCCGCCGCCACCATGGAGGCCACGCCGGTGCCGGCGGAGTCGTGGGTGTGCACGTGGATCGGCAAGTCGGGGAACTCGGCCCGGATCGCGCCGACGAGCTGGGTGGCCGCCGGCGGGCGCAGCGTGCCGGCCATGTCCTTGATGCCCAGGATGTGGGTGCCCATGGCGACGATGTCGCGGACCAGCGCCAGGTAGTAGTCCAGGTTGTACTTCTTGCCGGGCTGCAGCATGTCGCCGGAGTAGCACATCGTGGCCTCGACCACGCCGCCCGCCTGCTTGACGGCCTTGACGCCGACCGCGATCTGCTCCAGGTCGTTGAGGGCGTCAAACACCCGGAACACGTCGATGCCGTTGGCCTTGGCCTGCACGCAGAAGTGCTCGATGGCGTTGTCCGGCAGCGAGCTGTAGCCCAGCCCGTTGGCGCCGCGCAGCAGCATCTGGAACGGGATGTTGGGCACCAGCTCGCGCAGCTTGCGCAGCCGGGCCCAGGGATCCTCGTACAAAAAGCGCATGGCCACGTCGAACGTGGCGCCGCCCCAGCACTCCAGGGCAAACGCGTTGGCCAGCGCCACCGACGTCAGCGGCGCGATCGCCGCCAGGTCGGTGGTGCGCACGCGGGTGGCCAGCAGCGACTGGTGGGCGTCGCGCCAGGTCGTGTCCATGAACAGGGTGCCCGGGTGGCGGCGCACGGCCTGGGCAAACGCCGCGGGCCCGCCGGCCAGCAGCACGTCGCGCCAGCCCGTGAGCGGGGTGCCGGCCGGCCGCGGCGGCGTGGGCGGCACGGTCACGGCGTCGGCGTCGGGCTCGCCGCGCTGGCCCGCGATCTGGGGCCCGTTGACCTTGATGTCGGCGAGGTAGGTCAGCAGCCGGGTGGCGCGGTTGCGGAACCGGATCAGGTTGAACAGGCTCGGGGTATCGTCGATGAAGGTGGTCCAGCAGTCGCCGTTCTTGAACGTCTCGTTCATCAGCAGCGTGAGCAGGAACGGGATGTTGGTCTTGACGCCGCGGATCCGGAACTCGATCAGCGACCGCAGCATCTTGCGCCGGGCCGTCTCGAACGTCGAGCCCAGGCAGCTGCACTTGACCAGCAGCGAGTCGTAGTACGGCGAGATCACGGAGCCGGCAAAGCCGTTGCCGCCGTCCAGCCGCACGCCGTTGCCGCCGGCGCTGCGGTACACCTCGATGCGGCCCGTGTCGGGCTGGAAGCCCTTGAGCGGGTCCTCGGTGGTGATCCGGCACTGGATGGCGGCGCCGCGCATGGTGATGGCCTCCTGGGTCAGCCCGATCTCGGGCAGCGACGCGCCGGCCGCGATCTGGATCTGGGCGGCCACGATGTCGATGCCGGTGATCTCCTCGGTGATGGTGTGCTCGACCTGGATGCGCGGGTTGATCTCGATGAAGTAGTGGCGGTTCTGCGCGTCGACGAGGAACTCGGCCGTGCCGGCGTTGCGGTACCCGGCCGTCTTGGCCAGCTTGACCGCGTCGGCGAGAATGGCCTCGCGCACGGCGTTGGGCAGCTTGATGGCCGGCGCCACCTCCACCACCTTCTGGTGGCGGCGCTGCACCGAGCAGTCGCGCTCAAACAGGTGGATCACGTTGCCGTGGTTGTCGGCCAGCAGCTGCACCTCGATGTGCTTGGGGCGGTCGAGAAACCGCTCGATGAACACGGTGCCGTTGCCGAACGCCGCCTTGGCCTCGGAGGTCGCGCGCTCGAACGCGTCGGCGATGCTCTCGCCCTCGCGCACCACCCGCATGCCCCGGCCGCCGCCACCGAACGCCGCCTTGATGATCACGGGGTAGCCGTACTCGGCCACAAACCGCTTGGCCTCCTCCACCGACTCGGTGGGGCCGGGCGTGCCCGGAACGGTGGGCACCGCCGCCCGGTCCGCCAGGTGCCGGGCGCTGACCTTGTCGCCCACGCTGTCGATGACCTCGGCCGGCGGGCCGATCCAGATCATGCCGGCCGCCTCGGTCTTGCGGGCCATCTCGCTGTTCTCGCTGAGAAAGCCGTAGCCCGGGTGGATCATGTGCACCCCGTGCTCCTTGGCGATCTTCAGCACCTCGTCGATTTGCAGGTAGGCGGCCACGGGCGAGTACTGGCCGGGCTCCCCGAGCACGTAGGCCTCGTCGGCCTTGAGCCGGTGCATGGACAGGATGTCCTCGTGGGCGTAGACGCCAACCGTGACCATGGAGAGCTCGTGGGCGGTGCGGAAGATGCGGATGGCAATCTCGCTGCGGTTGGCCACCAGCAGCTTGTTGTTGGAGCCCAGGATGGACGAGTCCACCCGCATGGTGTCGAGCTGGCTCAGCTCACTAAAATTGACGTCCATTACTTCCACCAATGTCAATAGCCGGACTGCGACGGGGGAGGCACTGGTGAGGAATCGGGGTCGAAGGTATTGGTGAGAAGCTGGTCAGGGCTAATCACCGTTCTCAATATAAGCCGTGGCCAGGCCATGCGCGCCGGTGGTCTAGGGTTCCGCCGCCCAGCCGGGGGATTTGGGTTGGCCCTATAGATTGGCGAGCTCTGGGGGGTGGAGGGTTCCTCAATTAGTCCGAGCGGTGACTGTTTTCTCGCTCAACGCAACAAGCACATTGCCAAGGGCAGGGGGGGGTCGCAAGGGCAAGGGGTCCCTGCCTGACTGAATTGGCATTTTCAGGGCTGCTGTTCCCCGATACGCTTTTTGCATCGCTGCGGATTAGCTCCCGCCAGATTTGGGTAAAATATCGGGGCGGAGCATCCGTACTGATAAGGCCCTCTCCACAGCCAATGACCCGCTTTTGCTGCCGCTGACCCCCGCGCCGTAAATCGCGCGGCGCTCTTTGCTAGACGCCGGCAATTGTCGGGCCCGGCCGGGGCCGCGGCCAGTTATGCCCCGGCTTGCCCCGTTCCTGCCCAACCGTTTCGATCGGATCATTGTTACTACAATGCAACCATCCATTCTGCGGTATTGCCCCTTCCACTCTGCGGAACCCCACTTCCTTGAAAATGTTCAGTGAGCCAGGGCAAGGGCGTTCTTACCGATGCGAATTGCGTCACTGGCTTCCCCAAACTCAGCACCGTCACCATGATCGCTGTGCGTAGGGCTGCGTGGGAGAAAAAATCGGGCATTGGGAACAGCACCACCGCCGTATCGCCGGTCCCTACCGTAGCGGCGCGAATTGGATCCAAAATTACCAAATCTGCCCCGATACGAGCCATGTACCGCTCCCGCTCATCGGGCCCCGGTAACATTTCGCCACCAACCAGCCTCTGGGCCACTCGGGTGTGGTCCCGAAACTCCCCTCGCTCGTAATAAACCCCCGCACTCACAAGGGACTGCCCAAATATCCAGTTGTGTTCTCCCGCCCTACTTTTCAGAATCGAGATCGCCTGCTCACTACTTCGCATCTCGTTTTCGAGTCTCACCTTGAAAGTGGGTTCCGATCCGGCCAATAAAATCATGGTTCGTTGCTCGCCGACTAATTGATGTAACCGCTCCTCAGAAAATGTACTAAGACTTCGGAAAGCCTCCAAAAATTTGTCCAGCCGGCCGTCGTTCGGTTGCGGCTCGTAGTCGCCCCAGTTTGCCGCCCATTCCAGGCCATTGGCCACAATGAAGTCGTTGTGCCAGCTCCACAGAGACCAAGCCGTTCTAAACCCGGGCGGGTCCTCGGGCCACGCTCCAATGCCCGAACCACGCGGTATCACCCGGTCGATCAACACATCGGGGTTCGGTGCACCCCACCTAGATAATAGCGTCGCCTTTTGGCGCTCGCTCAAGCGCTCTATATAATATCGCAGTTCCTCCTCGGAGCTGAGCCTATCCTCGCTCTCGAGGATTTCTTCATACCCGAATTCTATCAAGCAGTCCACAATCTCGTTCCTGTTTATTAGGCCCAGCTCGCGCTGGAACGCTGATTTATATTCATTCGGCACGCTCGGCAGCATTTGGGAAAAGTAATCTCGCGACATTTTTTCCCACTGAACGCCGGTGTGCAGAATCACAATCCAGGTCTCTAGAATGGCCGGGTGTTTTGCTTCCAGGAAGGCTGGGGTTGCATTCAGGAGCCAGTTCGACTGAACCAAATCGCTGAGATACTCGCGACATTCCTGGTATTGCACATTATAGGCCAGGGCTGCCAGCAGATCTAAGCTCGGCTCGAGTTCGCGAATGGCCTTTCCCGGATCCGACCGCAGCCGTCGCGGTTGAAACGCGGCACTCTGCCAGCAGGCCAAATCCTGTCCTTCTGCTGCATCCTCGTTGGGACGAACCAGGGGCTCCGAAACGCTCTGCATGGATTCACTAGGACCAAGCAGCTATCAATGCCTGACCCTCCGCCTAAACTGAGACCACGCGCGTATATGCCCGCGAATTGACTTAAAATATATTGCGATTTGTTTACAAACACTTAATACGTTCAACCGCCCGGATGTCCTGCTGCCCTTTGTGGGTTGGTCGCCCGGCCCGCGGGGGATTAAGGGTATCGCGTGCCATCTCCCCGTTAGTTGCTGACCCTGTCGATCCCTCCCAACGCTGGATATGAAAATTATTATATTATTAAAATTTCAATAACCATAAACCATCCCACCATATACCCCAATGAATAGAGGCAGAGGTGGATTCCGTGGTGGTCGCGGCGGCCGTGGAGGCTTCAATGCCGCCCCACAAGGGCCTCCTGATCAGGTCGTTGCTCTGGGGACCTTCTTCCAGCCCTGTGAGGGCGATATTGTCTGCCGATCCGTCAACACAAAGTTGCCCTATTTCAACGCCCCGATCTATCTGCAAAACAAGAGTTTGGTTGGTAAAGTCGACGAGATTCTTGGGCCTATCAACGAGGTCTATTTCACGGTGAAGCCTGTGGAGGGTGTCAATGCATCGTCCTTCAAGCCGGGGGATGAGTTTTACATTGGGACCGATAAACTACTTCCGTTGGAGCGGTTTTTGCCCAAGCCCCCCGCTCCCAAGGTCAAGCGCCCGAAGGCGGTTGGCGGTGCCCGTGGTGGCCGTGGTGGTGCTCGTGGCGGCGCTCGTGGTGGCCGTGGTGGCTTTGCTGCTCGCGGCGGCTCGCGGGGTGGCTTCGGAGGCGGCCGTGGCGGCGGCCGCGGCGGTTTCGGTGGTGGCCGTGGTGGCTTTGGCGGCCGTGGTGGCAGCCGTTTCTGAAGCTCGCGCCGATGACTCAAAATTAATCAAGGAATGGATTCCACAAAAACATGAATTATTATTTTTATTATATACAAACTTTTTTTCAGCCCAGAACCATGCAGCTAGTTGGTGATAGTCTCTTATCGATTCAAAGTGTAAGGAGCCCATGCTTTGCTGGACACAATCGACTTGTTATGGTTGGGGAGCGCGTTGTACTGCCTGCTCCGCTCCATGCATCTACAAGGGATTGGCAGCTCGGCGTGTCACCCAGTTCTGTGCGTCACCCAGCTCGGCGCGTCAACCATGTCCCTGAGTCGCTCCGCTCAGTGCGTCTCCCACAACTCGGCGCGTCTCCTAGTTCTCTGCGTCACCCACAGCTCGGTGCGTCATTCAGCTCAGTGCGTCGGACCGAGCTCAGCTCTACACGCTGAACCCGCTCCGCCCAATGCACCATGGTATTCCCCTCATCTCAATGCGTCTAATGACTGAGTTCACCTCGCTACGTCTATAGTATCAATTCGCCTCGAGTCTGGAAAGTAAGCTCCATGCGTCGTTAAGACCCGCTCACCACGACGCTTACACGCTTATCTCGACGCCTCAATGAGCCCAGAGCTGAGCAGCAACTCGGCTCTGAGCTCGTCAATACCCGAATTGAACTTTATGCTGGTTACAAATGGATCTTCACTTGGGGGCACCGCGAGCTCCTGATACAGGGCTCTAGTGCTTTCGAAGATGGAACCAGTGTCGACACCCAGATCAGACTTGGTTACAACAAACTTAAACGGGACGCCATAATGGCTGAGGATCTGACATACTTCTTGATCCTGTACACTTAGGCCGCGTTTGGCATGCAACAGCACATAGGCGTTCCGGATGGCAGAGGCGCGCACGTCTAGATACTTCGTGACAACGTCGCCCTGATTGCCCGTACTTTTGAACCCGTAACCAGGCGTGTCGCACAGTCGCATCAAGTTGCCGATTGTGTATATGCTGACTGTGGAGGTGAATCCGGCTCGTTTCGAGATGCGGGGGAAGTCATTACTGGCAGAGTTTTTCACCTGATGGCGACGCGGGGGATTGAGAAGATTTGTGAGTAGAGAAGACTTGCCGACATTGGTGCTACCGAGAAATAAAAATTCCGGTAAAAGTTTCTGCGGAGAGTCAATCTGTTCAATTAATCCGAACTGGTCGGTCAGCCTTATGCGGTGTGACCAAAACAAATGCTTCGCCTTGTCGATTACCGCTTTCGGCGGAGGATGCATGTGCGGTGCGCCCAGGGATGTTTTGTTTGATATGTGAGCTGTCTGCGAAACAGTATCCTCAAGTGATGTTCCCAGATTAAGGTGGACGCAGGAATCGGTGTGGGTGGGTGTGGGGTTGTGTGACCCATGTGAGAGTAGATTACCCAGCAGAGCAGGACCCCCGGCCACTGGCGTCAAAACCAGTTCCATTGCGAATAAGAAGCCCCGCCGTGTTCAATTAGCGCCAACCGCTCTGCCGCCAGCAATTGTGAGCGTTGGGCCCACTCGATCAGCTAACCGGGGGATGTACCATTTCGGGATCAGCCCTAGCCTTCTTGATACGGCATCTCGATCGTAAAAGTGGTGGTGTCTCAACATACGTCAACCCCACATCTGCCCAAGTCCAACTCTCAATCCCACGCACCGTGGCCGGCGCCCAGTAACCTCGAAATCCCAGCATGCGTGTGAGAATCCCCATTGCTATTGTGTTTGTGCTGAGTTGCATTGCCGCCGCATACCTGGGCCTCAACAAGAATAGCATTCCCAACAACCGCGATAAGCTTTTCCATGTGGTGGTGTTTTTTGTGTTGACCATTCTGTTTTACTGGTCCATTGACACGCCGCGGAAGCGCGCGGTCAACCTCACATTGCTGGTGTGCTGCTTCATAGCCTCCATTGGCTCGGAGTTTCTCCAGCACTTTGTTACCCATGGCGAACGCAAGTTCGACATCCAGGACATTGCTGCCAACGTGGTGGGCAGCCTGTTTGCAACCGTGGTGTCCTCGCTGTACCACGGCCGCCTGAATCGGCGGCGCAAGCTGGCGCGCTACGAGCGTATGCGACAGGACGCGGAGAGCGCCGAGGATCCCAATGGCGCCGAGATGGAATTGGCTCCCATAGACGACGAGCGACCGCTTTCAACCGAGTCTCCGCCGAGCCAGGCTGCCAGGTAGCGGCAGTTGCTCGCCACCGCGGCTTAGCGCGGAAAAACATGCGGCGATTACCCGGAGCTGACGCGTCCGTCTTAAGCCGGCCTGCCCCTCATTCTATTTTTGGGACCTTAATCAAGGAAGCCATTGCCGAGCGAACACTTCTCTATTTACCTTAATCTTTTTTATTCGACAGCGTAATGATATGATTCTTGCCATATTTGTGGAGACGTTGGGTGGGATGGTGTAATAGACTGTTTGATGAAATGAACCATGGGGATACGATGGAGAGAACGATTGATGGGGCAATGGCTCTAGAATTAGAAGGTGTTATGAATTAGGATAGAATGAGATGAATGAGACGAATGAGGAGAACACGAGACAATTGCAACATATGATTAGAGAAACGCCGAAATGGATCCTAAGAACGCTAATACTGTGAAGACTACTAAATATCGCGGAAACTTGGGTATGTGTATGTACCTGGGGACCGCTTCCTCCATTAGGTAGATTATTGTCTATGTTACGGTTAGATGGTGGAAAAGTTCCTTATTGTTGGTGGCAATATCCGCATTAGGTCCCGTGCGGTGCGACTTTGTCATATTGGCGTATTGGTGGTAACAAAGGCAGTGAGTTGGTATGTATTACGCGAGAGACTATACCAGACGGGATGCTATGTGTGTACTATGTGAGTAAATGAAATATGCCTGAAAGTGGGGTACTGTATTACTGGAACTGGGTGGTCTGCGAGTAACTGGATACTATGTGAGCACTCGATACAATGTGACTAACTGAACACTCTGTGAGTAGTCACACACTATGCGAGTAACTGGGATGCTATGTCAGCAACTGGTGCTAAGTTCGTTAATGGATATGCCGGTGAACGGGATGATGCTATGTAAGGATGCCCAGCGAATACATGGGATGCTGTGAATGGGATGCTGTGTAAGTAAATGGGATGCTGTGTCGCTAACTGGGATGCTGTGTCAGTAAATGGGATGCTGTGTCGCTAAATGGGATGCTGTGTCAGTAAATGGGAGTAAATGAGATGCTGTGTAAGTAAATGGGAGGCTGTGTCGCTAAATCGAATGCTGTGTCGCTAAATGGAATGCTGTGTCAGTAAATGGGCGTAAATGATGCTGTGTAAGTAAATGGGATGCTGTGTCGCTAACTGGGATGCTGTGTCAGTCAATGGGAGTAAATGAGATGCTGTGTAAGTAAATGGGATGTTGTGTCGCTAAATGGGATGCTGCGTCAGTAAATGAGTAAATGAGATGCTGTAAATGGGATACTATGTCGGTAAACGAGATGCTGTTTAAGTCAATGAGATACTACGCCGGTAAATGAGATGCTGTGTAAGTAAATGAGATACGTCGGTAAATGAGATGCTGTGTAAGTAAATGGGTAAATGGGATGCTATGCCGGTCAATGCGAAGCTATGTCTATGCATGGAATAAGTATGAGGGCAGCACGATATACGCGTCGGTTTGTCAGTAAATGGGATACTACCTCAATGTGGGCTGATAGATCGCACATTGACTGATCACCCAATCCGCAGCCTTCATCACCGATATGGGCTGGTTGATTCCAGCGCCCGTTACCGATATGGGTTGAGTGGGCGTTTATTGACCGATGGATGCAGGCTGACGGGGCGATATGGGATTGGGGAGTGATCACTAGGGGCTGACGGGAGCCGGGGCGGGGAATGGCGGCGATTGGGATGGCTCCGGGAATCGGCAGTGATGCTTATTACTGATGGATGCTTATTATTGATGAACGCTTAATGCTTGGGAGTGGCGCACGCCGGCCGATGGTCGCGAGGGGCCCCGCGGGGAGCCACCGCCATGGCCTGGCCGCATGGCATGCAGCGGCGAGCGGGCCGCCAATGCTACCGTTGGCAATGTCCGGAACTGGCGGTGAGCGCGCCGGAGATTTGTGGTGCCAGGCAGGGAAGCGGCGGGACGAGCGGGGACCTAGCCCAGCCGCGTCGCAGGATGCCCCTCCGACGGTAGCCAGTGCCGAGACCCCCCCATGGTGAGTAGCGACCGACGGTGGTGCAGTGGGAAGGGGGTGGGGGCTGGCAACCCTTCACCAATCCCGTGTCCACACTGCACGCATTTACCACCGTCGCCCACAACAACACCACCTCCACCCCACCCACCCCCACGAAACCATGGCGGACACGGTTATGCTCACACCAGAAGAACAGCGGTGGCTGAAGCCGCTGTTCGACCAATATGATTTAGCCGACTCGAACATTGTCATGGGTGAGCGGGTGCGGCCGCTGCTGGAGAAATCAGGCCTGCCGGCGCCCCAGCTCAGCCAGATCTGGCAGATCGTCGACACCGAGAACCGGGGCTTCCTGGACTTCGACGGCTTCGCCAAGATCCTGCGCCTGGTCTACCACTCCCAGCATGGGCTCCCCCTGTCGCCGCGCCTGGCCAACATCCCCTCCGGCATGCCCGACTTCAACCGCAGCCCCTCCTCTCAACTCGGCGCCGGGCAGGCCCAGGCGCCCGCCAGCCCGCCGCCGCTGGTCCAGCAGCCGCTGGCCGCGTTCAGCACCGGCGGCAGCACCTTCTCCGCCAACGGCGACACCCGGATCCCGCCCCTGACCACCGCCGACAAAAAGCGGTTCGGCGCCCTGTTCGACCGGTCGGTGGGCCCCGGCACGGACGGCCTCATCGACGGGCCCCAGGCCCGCGACATCTTCCTCAAGGCCCGGCTGCCCCAGGAGACGCTGGGCAAGGTGTGGGCGCTCATCGACGTGGAGGGCCGCGGCAAGCTCACAAAAAACGAGTTTGTCGTCGCCATGCACCTCATCCAGTCGCTGATCACCAAGGCCATGCCCAACCTGCCGTCGGCGCTGCCGGCGGCGTGGCAGCCGTGGCTGGGCTCGGGCCACGCCCGCCAGGACAAATTTGATGAGTTGGCCAGTAGCTGGTGGCAGTGGCCTATCGTCAATCGTG